>CAUYQG010064238.1:0-14273 GCA_963574415.1 Tarsius wallacei | reverse complement strand
GGACGTGAAGTATCAAGACTTTTGTTAGTCCATGAATCAGAATTTTATTTTAGCCTCACTCTTTATGCTGGCACCCTAGGGTGTAGTAAAGCAGAGTTCCAGGGGAGGGAGGGGCACACCTCATCAACAAGGGTACCTGCGTGATCAATGTTTATATACCTAACCCTGAATTGTACCCCACATCTCTATAATAAAAAAATAATAATAAAAAAAGAAGAAAAAGATTATAGCTGAAATCCTTTGTTGTTATATGTTGGCATACACCAGATTTACCAATACTCTGCTTATTTAAAACACAAATTCCTTGGCAGTCAACACTGACTCTCTGAACTACAATTTCAAGGAAATCGGTCTGCGAAGGCAGGTAAGATGTGCATTTAATACGCATCCCAGATGGTGTTGCTCATCAAGCCTAAATTTGAGAAGCAGTAATTATCTTTTTGCTTTCAATAGGTTGTCTATGCTGAACTAGGTAATTCAGGTGTCATTCCTCTGTTAAATAATATTGGAGGACAAAAGGTAGCAAGATAAATAATATCACCTCTGGGCTTAATATCCAACATATACTTTTTTTTTAATTATAAAGATGTGGGGACAATTCAGGGTTAGGTATACAAACGTTGATTGTGCAGGTACCCTTGCTGATGAGGTGCGCCCCTCCCTCCCCTGGCAGTTTTCCTCAACCACCAATCCCACCCTCCCTCCTCTGACAGTTTTCCACTATTTCCAATCCCTTTCTTATAGGATTATGATTGTTGTTCAAGATCCACTTAGAAGTGAGAACATATGGAACTCTGTTCTTTGTTTCTGTGATAGATCACTGAGTATGATAGACTCTAAATCCATCAAAAGTGTCTGCAAAGTCCATATGTTTGTCCTTCTTCGTGACTGTATAATATTCCATTGTGTATATATACCATGTTTTTTTATTATTATAAACATGTGGGGTACAATTTAGTGCTAGGTATATAAACATTGACTATGCAGATACCCTTGTTGATGAGGTGTGCCCCTCCCTCCCCAGAAGTTTCCCTCAAATGCCAATCCTACCCCTCCCCCGACAGTTTCCCACTACTGTCAATCCTTTTCTTGTAGTATTACGATCATTGTTCAAGGTCCGCTTATGAGTGAGAACATGTGGAACTCTGTTCTTTGTTTCCGTAATACATCACTGAGTATGATAGACTCTAAGTCCATCCAAGTTGCTGGGAAGTTCATAATTTGTCCTTCGTTATAACTTCATAATATTCCATCATGAATATGTACCACATTTCCTTAATCCAGTCTGCTTTCAATGGGCAGCACAGTTGGGTCCATGTTTTTGACTCTAAATCCATCCAAGTCAACATATACTTTCGTGAGGGCCTCTTCTCATCTCCTGTCAATCTTTCTCTTTGTAATGTGTGCTTACCATTCCTCTTGCGTTAGGGTTGTGTCCCAGGCCTACTCGAGTTCACCACTGCATCCCTGATCGCAGGCCTGCCATCGCTCCAGTATTCTCCTTGGCAGCATGAAATAAGCTAAATCAGTTAATAAAATCAAATTGCTAGCAAAGTAGTAATATTAATCAGCTTATTCCATGTTGTTTAAAAATCATCCTAGTTACCTGCCTGACCTAAGAATCAATGCCTACGTGTGATTACAGTAAGGTTCCCATGACCACAGACCCCAGCTTTGTCTCCTTTGGGCAGGTTATGCTGACCGTTGCCTGCTGGCCGTTTTAGAACTCCTTTGCCGTAGCTTCCATGTAATTGTATGCTTTGTTAACTGACATCAAATGTTACGCTTTGACATTTTCATAGTTTGTTCTTATATTCTGTTAGTGACCTAACCAAGGTAACTCCATTGTATAATGATTCTTCTTCCCTGTCTCTATGTAACTATCTTAAACTATTTCTTAGTGGCAGAACTCCGGGGACTTTCTGGGCACTGGCTATACCTATCTGACATGATAGGTATCTACATGGTGTGGGAGGGGTATTCAACATTGATAGAGTTCCCATAGACGAGAAGATGTTTCTGTGGACTGCTTTTGAGGTATTGGAGTGTTTGTTGCTACAGCAGAACTTGCTTTCTGCTTTCTGGCCCAATCGTGTGATTGCCTTGATGGAGCTGAAATGAGCTAAATCAGTTAATAAAATAAAATTGCTAGCAAAATAATCATATTACCCAGCTTACTCCATTTTGTTGAAAACTTTCATCTTAGTTACCTGCCTGACCTAAGAATCAATGCCTATGTGTGATTACGGTAACGTTCCCATGAACACAGACCCCTAGCTTTGTCTCCTTTGGGCAGGTTATGCTGACCGTTGCCTGCTGACCGTTCCAGAACTCCTTTGGCATAAGTTCCATATGATTGTATGCTTTGTTAACTGAAATCAAGTGTTACGCTTTGACATTTTCATAGTTTGTTCTTATATTCTGTTAGTGACCTACCAAGGTAACTCCATTGTATAATGATTCTTCCTTATCTCCGTGTAACTACCTTAAACTATATCTTAATGGCAGAACTCCAGGAACTTTCTGGGCACTGGTTATACCTAGGACATGAAATTAATCAAAACTCCCTAACAATCAAAAGTTCCCATTTTTGTTGCCAAGTTGTTAGTGAATAGTTGCTATGGTCACTAAGTTGCTATGTAGCCAATGCTGCAAATTTTACCTATAAAAACTTGTTACAAATTGCACCAATTTGCCAAGAGTTTTTCTGGCGTTTGCCTACTCTTGACCCGCGTGTTTAATAAATTCATAATTAATTAAACTCAACTTGCTGGCGTAGCTTCTTCTTGCTTACTCGGTCATAACAAGTACATAGTGCCATGAGGAAACAGTCACATTAACAGACAACTAACCCACTTTCAGCATTCCAGTTCAACATAGCACCAGAAGTCCTAGCCAGATCAATTAGGCAAGAGAAAGAAACAAAAGGCATCCACATTGGAAAAGAAAAGTCAAACTGTCCCCATTTGCAGATGGCATGATTTTTTTATTCAGAAAAATGAAATGACCCCACCAAAACGCTCTTAGAACTGATAAACAAATCTAGTAAAGTTTCAAGATGCAAGATGAATTCATGAAAGTCAGGGGCATCTTTATACACCACTGGCAAATAGTCAAAAAAGAAATGAAAAAGGCAATCCCATGTGCAATGGCTGCATTTTAAAAAGCTAGGAGTAAACTTCACCAAGGAGGTAAAAGATCTCTACAAGGAAAACTTCAAAACAATGACGAATGAAGTCAAAGAGTCTACAAGCAAATGGAAAGACATCGCATACTCACAGATAGGAAGAATCATTATCATGAAAATGGCCATACTGCCTAAAGCAATCTACAGTTTCGATGCAATTCCTATCAAAATAACAATGTCACTTTTTCACAGAAATAGAAAAAATTTTTAAAAAGCGACTATATGGCAGCATGACATTTGCTGTGTTGGAGACATGTACAAATTGTTCCAGGTGATTAATACAATGGTGGCAATCATGGACGTCTCAGAATGAGCCTCACAATGAAACCTGGTAGGGAATCAATGGAAAGAAGAAAAACAAAGAAGTCTGGGCTACGTGAACTGTGGGGGCACAGAATGCCAAAGCCATGCACAGGGTTTTTGCAAGGCCACATCGAAACCCTGATCAGAAACATGTGTGACCATACTATAAACCCCTGTTCTAATTCCTTCTAATACCCATCTTCCTGCATTTGACAGGGTGGCTTGTAAACTGACATCTATTCCAAAGCCCTCTTTGTCAGCTCCCCTGATGCTGGTCTGACCATTATCAAAAATAGATCTTCCTGGTCTGCGTTTTCAAGCCAGGCTATGAAAAAGGCAAAGGAGCTCTCACAGGCAAGCGTCTCTCTGTGCTCACAAATCTTTGGTTTGTACACAAGAAGACATCATGGTCAGAGTAAACAATGTTCCCTCCCAAGGCTTCATGAGCCAATTTCTGACTTGCTCCAATAAGTTTCTACTTAATCACACTGATTGTGTGGTTAAAACTCTACAGCATTCTAACACATGTTTATCTTCCATTGAAAACCCTTCCTTATGTCTAACTTTACAAAGTCAGGATGAGAAATCAAAATAATATTACAAAAATGTATGTAATGCCACATTTTTAGGTTCACACGTATTTCAGAAAATGAGATCTCTTTTATCTGATCCTCCTATCTTCAGATTAAAATAGCATGCACTATCAAAACCATACTTCCAAGAGGTTGACAATATATGCGAGTAGAAGAGAGTTAAAACTGTGTCAATAAACAAGTGATCGAGCAAAAAAGATTTCCACTGAGGGTCTCTTAATGGACCTCAGCGTAAGTCGAGATCAAAAGGAAGCAAAATCTTCTGAAAAATATAACCTTGGTAACCAACATGAATATAAATAGTAAAGAGAATTTAGGAGTCATTGCCCAGGTATATACATTCAAAACAAGGTCCACACTGCCCTTGGTATTAAAAACAGTTAATGACATCTGGCTTTCTATTTTTATCTTTGCTTTATGTGCTATTTTAACTGTTAAGATGATGTCATGAAACACACACAGTCTTTTGTTTTGATTAGAGCCAAACCTCATTTTCTACCAGGAATTTGGCAAGCAAGATATAGAGATAAATAACTTCAAGAACATTTAGATAGAGATAATTCAAGAACATTTCACCAACACAATTTCTGCAATAAAATAAATTAATGTTAAATATTAAAAATAAGAAATAAAAATCGTAATTTTAAGATTATAGAATCATGTATCCAAAAAATTCCAGGAACTCAACATAAAAATTAGTTGACTCAATAAGGTCACTAAGTGTCTGGATACCAAAAAATAAAAGAGTAATAATATCAGCAATTATTATTTAGAAAGTAAATTTTAAAATGAATTTAAATGCAAATAAAATATAAAACAATTATATAAAATGTGTGGAAACAAAAAACATGAATTTCAAGGAAACTATAAAAACAAAGGTTCAATATTTCACTGGAAGATTTTTTTAAAAGATTTGAATAAATATCGAATCAAATTGTGTTCATTATTTGGAACATTTCAATATTGTAAAAGCATTAATTCTTTGCATATTGACATATAGTTATCTAAAATAATCCTAAGAAAAGTCAAAAAAAAATGTTGGGAATGTATTGAGTTGATTCTAAGTTACTTAGGAAATTTTGTTAATTAACATTTTCATATTTTAAAATATAATATAAAATTAAAATGTATTATCAATACTACACAATAAGATAAAAAAGAAAGCTGAAAATTGAATTAAATATAAAAGTATGGTGCTGGAATAGCTGGTTAATAATATAGAAAAAAACAATCTTCATATTACTTGCCAAATAATTATGTTAGGTTGAAGTGCTAGTTTTAAAAATTAAAAGCCTATTTCAAAGAGGAAGAAAATATGGGTAAATAGTTGCCTAATTTTGAAAAAAAACTTTAGAAGCAATATGATAAAAAAAATCAGTTGATTTAGTTTATAAAGTTTTATAAAATTATAAAAATTTTGAAGTTCTGTGTATTAAAAACCATTAGCAGGAAAACAAGCAGAGGATACAAGACTCATAAAATACATCATTGGGACAGGGGATTTGGCACTGAGTGGTCACAGACTGATCTCTAGGTTCAGAAAATGTCCTAGTACCACTGACCATGTGATGACTTCCATACATGAAACAGAACAGTCAGAACAACCAGTGCCTTCCCCATCATCCTGCGATGCCCTGAGAGATAAATCATTCTGCCCAAATGCAAAGTGGCCGCCAATCTCGGCAGTCCTCTGCTACCACTGGGGCAGCCAAGGAAGTTTCTGACTCAGGGACCAGCTGAGCAAGAAAGGGACAAGGGAAAAACCGAATCCCTGGATTTGGAAAAGAATGAAACAATAACACATAGCTTGGAGTCATCCCCAAAGTTTGCATCCAATCAATTCTGGGGCTGTTAGAAATAGGTCTGTTGTGCTGTTGCTGCTTCTGGTTTCTTCTGCATTAGCTGAAGTCTATATTAAAAAGTGATAAACTCAACAAATTGTACCTCGATTTCCCTTTGACCTGGTTCGAGACTGCATTGTTTTTCATTTGGTTGCTGCCATAGCTTTCTAATTTTTCCTTCCCTCCTTCCAGCACACTCTAATCTAGGGCCTGTCAAGTGGGGCACAGATACCATTATAGCCGAACTGCAAGAAAAGAGAATCACCAGCACACCGGGTTCAAATTTTGAGTCCTGTAATAGTGTGCGGTCAAGAGTAGGCTCATGCCAAGAAAGCTCTCAACACTGAGTAGAAGCAGCAAGAAGCTTATAAAGGCAAAAACCGCAAGTGGGCTACATAGCGGGGGGGGGGGGGGGTAAAAGGAACTAAAAACAAAAGGCACAATCTCTTGGATTTCAGTTAACAAGGCCTGCAAGTACACGGAACTTGTGTCTAGGGAGTTTTCAGTGGCCAGCAAGAACGGTCAGTGTGAACAGCTCAGGGGAACGCAGCTGTGGGTCTGTGGTCATGGGAACATTATAGCAATTACATGTATGTAATGGGGGGGTCATTTTTAGATCAGGCAGACAGCTAAGATGGAGGATTTTAACAAAATGGAGTTACTTATGTCAACAAGCTATTATAACCATTTTTGATGTTTCATTAGATATTTCAGTACAACAGGGGTTCGGAAGTGAATCTCCTAGAGTATTAGCATAAATATTACATATTCTAGTTGCATTTATTTTGCCTCAAAATTCAATGAATACAGCATTTTTTAAAATGTATGTCTTTATAAAGAGGAGACGATATAGAACTCTTTTCATAGAAGATTCATTAATGCAGAACAATGCTTGGAGAAAGCTAAGTTTCCAAATGACGGTTAGGTATAATTATTAATAGGTAAGTCAATGCCAGCCCCCTCCCTTGGCAGTATGCTAGCCATTTCTTCTGATATGGTAATAATTTTGAGGGGAAAGAGGGCATTCCTCAAGGTGGAGGAGGTGACAGTTTCAGCATATGTCTAATAAAGTAGTCAAAGTAGGTTTTTGATTATTCTTTTTTAATCAAACTGGTCATCATACAATAGTGATTTTTTAAAAAAATATCTGCACTAAAGTAAAATGAAATAAAATAGTAAATTGAAGATAGCATTAAAAAGCCAAGCAGAGAGAACAAGAACATGACAACCCTGATATTTTGGTTGTTGTTGTTTTAGAGATAGTGTCCAGCTCTGTCTCTCAGGCTGGAGTGCAGTGGTGAAATCACAACTCACTCCAGTCGCAAACTCCTGGGCCCAGACGTTTCTCCTGTCTCAACCACCCGAGTAGCTGAGACTACAGGTGACACTGATGTATTTAATCAGCAGATTCTGGAATAGAAGCACAATAAACGAATCAAATCCAATGCAGTTAGGTAATTTTCCCGAAATATTAATACTTCAAAAATTCCTATCTGTACATTTAAAAACAGAAATATATTCTGCTCACCTATTAAGAATGTTTGCAAATAGTATTAGCAGGTACAGACGTGATTTATTAAAAACTAAAAATCTGATAACTTCCGATTAGTTTGTAACTACTTGATATCAGGGAAGATTGAAACTTCCTAGGTTTAATACAAAACTGCATAATTTAAGGACAAGATATAAAAATGAATAAGCATCATGAAATTAAATTATGAAAAGTTATTATAACAATGATGGAAGGGATATAACTAAGCATCAAAATAAGATGGACTTGGACAAACACATCATATAGCTCTATCATAAGCTACAAGTTTTTTTTTTAATATATTTATTCATGTTGCTCTCATCACAAACATGTATAAATTCTATATAGTGGTAAAATTTTATTATTACCTCAATTTTATATGAAAGCAAATATCCTTTCTGTTGACAACAAAATGAAATTTAAAATAATTAAAAATTGAATTTTGCCTTTATTTCATTTATCCTGAATGTAATTTCATGATATACATAATTTTAACAATTATCGCACTACAATATAATTTATAAACGATTAGTATAGGTGAGTTCATAGTCAAAAGAGCTGGGAGGACAAACACTGCTCTGGGCTTTAATTCTCACAGCTGCTAACACTATTCTCTTAGTACACATTTGGACCACGTCTTTTGCGTCTTTAAAAATCTGTTAACGGCTCCCTATGGCCTAATGAACAAAATGCGAACTCTTTAGTAAAATACATGAGTGACTGGGTCAAACATTTTTTAGTCTTGTATCTATGAGACTTTTCCCGCTCCCTCAGACATGATTAATTCTCCACATTTCCATAACGTTTGACCTCTAACTTCAGCATGGTATTTATTTTACTCTCTCAGTGTTATTGAGAGTTTCTGTGGAATGGTGAATGGAACACGGGGCAGAGTCGGGAAACCTCTGGATGCACCCAGAGCTTTATCTAGCTGAGCTTTGACTTCTCTTCCTTAAAATGGAGATGAAACAAAAATTGTAAAACGCGGCTCAAAACAGTCAGAGATGACACAAACAAGTGGAAAAATATTCCATGCTCACGGACTGGAAGAATCAACACTGTGAAGATGTCCTTCCTACCCAAGGCAATCTACAGATTTAATGCAATATCCATTAAGTTCTTCTCAGACCTGGAACTGTCAATATAGGAATTCATATAGAAACATAAATGACCACAAATAGGCAACACAATACTCATCAAAAATACAAAGTGATATCTCACGTCCAGACTTTAAACTTCATTATAAAGCAGCAATAATCAAAACAGTCTGGTATTGGTACCAGAACAGGCATATAGACCAATGGAACAGGATAGAGATTCCAGAAGCAAAACCTCAATTTCTCAACCAACTCATCTTCGACAAAGCCTCTACCACCAACGACTGGGGAGAGGAGAACCTATTCAGTAAATAGTGCTGGGAAAATTGGCTGACCACGTGCAGAAGACTAAAACAAGGTCCCTACCTATCCCCATACATAAAAATCAACTCTAAATGGATCAGAGACCTAAACATAAAACATCAAACTATAAGAACTTTAGAAAATGCAGGAGACACCCTTATGGAAATTGGAACTGGCAACTAATTCCTGATCAAAACCCCAAGTGCCCATGCCATAAGAGATAAGATAGATAAGTGGGACCTCATCAAACTGAAAAACTTCTGCAAAGCCAAAGAAACCATCAAGAGAGCAGGGAGACAGTCCACAGACAGAGAAAAGATATTAGCCAACTGTATGTCTGACAAAGTCCTAACATCTAGGATCTACAAGGAACTCAAATGTGCTTAAAAGAAAAAACAAACAGCCCCATTACAAAATGAACAAAAGATGTGAATAGACGCTTCTCAAAAGAAGACATACGAGCAGCCAACAGATACATGAAAAAATGCTCAGCCTCACTAGTCATCAAAGAAATGCAAATTAAAACCACACTGAGATACCACCTCACACCAGTCAGGACAGCCATCATCAATAACTCAAAAAACAACAGATGCTAGAGAGGGCGCGGAGAAAAGGGAACACTTCTACACTGTTGGTGGGAGTATAAACTAATACAATCTCTGTGGAAAATGGTTTGGCGATTCCTAAAAGATCTAAAAATCAGCCTCCCATATGACCCCGCAATCCCCTAACAGGGAATATACCCGAATGAACTCAAATCACTCTAAAAGACACCTTCACATGAGTGTTTATTGTAGCATTATTCACAATAGCAAAAACATGGAACCAACCAGGCTGCCTATCGAAAGAGGACTCAATTTTTAAAAATGTAATACATATACATGATGGAATATTATGCAGCCATAAAGAAGGACAAAATTATGAACTTCCTAGCAACTCGGATGAACTTAGAGTCTATAATACTGAGTGATCTTTCACAGAAACAAAGAACTGAGTACCACATGTTCTCACTCACAAGCAGACCTTGAACAATTATAATACTTTAAGAAAGGGATTGGCAGTAGTGGGAAAGTGCCGGGGGTGGGAGAGGTGGGATTGGCAGTTGAGGGAAACTGCCAGGGGAGGGAGGGGCTTACCTCATCAACAGGGGTACCTGCGTAATGAACATTTGTATACCTAACCCTGAATTGTTCCCCACATCTTTAAAATAGAAAATTTAAAATAAAATAAAAATAAAATGGAGTTAATTGGAGACCATTAGAAATAATATATATAAATGTTCTAGTTGTCTATCTCCAGCAGGCACTCAATAAATACTAGTTCAATTAATATACCAAATGAGTAAATGACTCACTCCAAGAAATTGATTTATATATAAAGTTTGATCAGAGTGAATTATATTCTCATGTATACAGAGGTCTTAGAGAGTTAGGAATTCTGAAAATAATGAATTTTCAAGGAATGTAAATGTAATAAATCTCCTATCACCCATAACTGCATTTAAGCTTCTTTAGTTTCTAAAACACATTCAAGTTTTATCACCACTTAACATATAAAACATTTGATATTTTTTCCCTACTTTTGACTGTTTTATTTTAGGATTAATAGAAGTTGCATCTATTTGGTTTTCAAAAATATTCGCTACTTTTCACCATTTACCCAAATAAGGAAGATTTAGGATGATAAATGGCCCCAGAAGTCCCAATCAAAAGTAGAACTTCTTTCTAAAGCTCATCAGCATAGGACAGAAATCACTATGGGTAAAGTTTAAATCAGACTCATCCTGGAAAATATAATCAGCCAAGCAATTAAAATCAACTCTTCCACTGAGACATATCAGAGGAGATCCCACCTCTGGGCTGGGTTAATTTGTGAAGCTTTGAGCCTACCAACCACCAAAGAAAGCAATTAAGAGGAATGGATTCTGAGATAAATGAGTGCCATGTGTCCTTGCAGTCTACAACTTCTGACCACAAGACTTTCCTCAAATTCACACATCTGTAGAAACAAGGAAAAATACCCAATGAGCATATGTATGATTTAAAGGACAATGGCACTTTTGACTCTTGGTTAGGCTCATGTTGACAACTAAAAGCCATGTTTGTGACGTGTCAGGAAGGCATCTATTTGTGTATAGTTATACATTAGATATAGTAACCTGTATTTTGAGTAAAATGGAATAAAAAGGTATGTCTGTGAATACATTGCAGACATTTTTCTAAGTGCATTGCATAGATGTGTTTCACATAAAGTTTCATGAAATTCACAAAAGTGTGGAGTCAACACAAAGTTTCGGAAAAGCAGTAACTCAGTCCCTGTAGAGGGCTGAATGGTTTAAACGACTTGCTTGAATCTCAGCCTGGAATTTACTGAAACCTTCTGGCATAAAGCATTATCAGTGAAATTATTTACTTTGGATTTTTTTGGTTTTGTTTCTAAAAATGCTGTGAGACCCTGTAGAGTCTACCAGTCAAGAAAGCTTTACTGCATGATTCAGATTTGAGAGTATTCACATCTAGTCATCCATCAAGCAGAAAAAAGACAAATCCTGAAACTCATGAATTTTAGAAATAGAGAAAAGGGACGAGGAGAAAGGCAAGTATACAGCAAAAATCTATATGATTTATAAAGTCTACTTTAACTATTAATTTTCCCTTTCATAGGCAAAAAGAATCTCTGATCATGGATTGAAGATATTCTACAAGAACGTTAGCTGTTAAGGTAAATGAATAACACATTTATAAACACAATACTAATTTGGGGAATAGAAAACATTTTAATGAGTTTCAAATAGACTTACCATTTTTAATCCAAAATTTCAAATGAATTTGAGACTGCTGGTGTTGAACACCAACATTTAAAAACACAAGTTCTTTTTATACAAAAAAAGACATGTCAAAGATATGCCCAAGACCACCAGCATTGCCTGCCATCCACAAAACCTCTTTAATGAATACTTAATTTAAAAAACAGTTAATTTTTTTCCAGGCTCTCTCTGGATTTAAATGTCAAGGCAGATATGCTATGAAGTTGATTTTGAAACGTTTTAACTCACTTTCTGTGACCCTAAGTGTTAATTATCATTTGATTAACTAAACAGGCTTCGTGTTTGGGGTAGGGTGGCAGAAAGGGCACTATTTAGCATTTCACGCTTAAATAAATTTATGAGACTGAAAGTAGTGTTCTCACCAGAGTTCATTCTTTTTCTAAACTACATTCTGGCGATATGCCCACAATTATACAAAAATCTTGTGGAATAAAACTTATGCTTTAGAGATATACACAGTCCTAAAATATTCACTGATGAAATGATACACTGTCCAGAATTTATCATCAAAGTAATCCAGAGATGGAGGGCAAAGTTGGAGGGGGTAACAAAAGGAACAAGTTTGTCTATGGGTTAATAAACATTTAAATGGGGTAACAGGTAAGTGTGGGTGTATTTCATTGTTTTCCCTCATTTTCCAATGTTATATAATTTCTAAAAACTCTTATGCAGATATGAATTACAGCATTGTTTGTTAAAGAAAAGGAATGAGCTGGGTGAGGTGGCTCATGCCTGTAATCCCAGCACTTTGGGAGGCAGAGACGAGAGGATTGCCTGAACCCAGGGGTTCAAGACCAGTCTGGGCAACATGGCGAGACCTCATCTCTACAATAAATCCAAAGAAAATTAGCTGAGCATGGCGGTGCATACCTGTAGGTCCAGCTACTTGGAAAGCTGAGGCGGAAGGATTGCCTGAGCCCAGCAGGTTGAGGCTGTGGCTTGCCACTGCACTCCAGCCTGGGCGATAAATTGAGACTCTGACTAAAAAAATAAAATAAAATAAAATGAAGAGAGCGAAAATAAGCTGTACATTCGTCAGTGGAATTGTGAACTTCTTATTAAAAGGTCTTTCAAACTAACATCAAAATAACGCACAGCTCTTAAAAGAAAAAGTACAGAATATCTCTTTGAGCTAGTATGACTATATCATAAACAAAAAGAAAGAGAATAAGTGAGTATAATGTTTTTATTTGCAGAAAAGGCAGAAAGTGTGATATATATCCAATATCCATATATTGGTGTAGATATAAAAGTAAATGTATTTGTTTCCTAATGCAGCTGTAATAAATTACCCCAGACTTAGGGCTACAAAATACAAACTTACTTTCTTATAATTCTGGATGTCAAAAATCCAAAATAAATTGTGCTTGGCTAAAATTAAGGCATTGCCTGGGTTACATCCCTTCTGGAAGTTCTAGAGGGACAGTTCATTTCTTGTGTTTTTCAGCTTCCAGGGGCCATCTTCATTCCTTGACTTGTGGCCCCTTCTTGGTCTTCAGATCTTTCTCTGACTGATCCTCCCACCTCCCTCTTGTAAGGGCATTTGTGGTTACCTTGCTCCCACCAGGATAATCCAGGATGATTTTTCCATCTCAAATTCTTAACTATCACGCCTGCAAGGTTATTTTTGCAAGGTAAGGTGACATATTCATAGGTTTCCAGGGTGAGGATGTGAACATTTTAGGACAGGGTCACTATTTTCCCATCACAGATATATATCTTTCTAGAGATACACAAGAACTGGAACAATTGAATTAATCTAGAAAGGAAGACCACAGGGCCAGTGGTCTGCAGTAGGAAAGAGATTTGCCTTTTACTGTGTGTCATTTTGGACTTTGAATTTTTTCCATGTGCATGCATTATTTTTAAGTACTACATTTAAAGTCACCAAAATGATTATTTAGACAATGTTTTAGGAAAATACAATTGAACCCACCAAAGAAGCTCAATAGTAAAATGTTATGATTTTTTAAAAATGACTTTATTAATAGATTATTTTGGGGATAGATATTAATTTTAAATATTTCTTAAATTATGAACTTTGGTAGCCCTTGTCTTCATTCATTTTTAAGATGACTATAGTCTGTTTTAAGCATGAATATGAGTTTAAGAAAACCTAGCCACAGGCGGGGTACGGTGACTCAAGCCTGTCATCCCAGCCCTTTGGGAGGCCGAGGTGAGGGGATTGCCTGAGCCCACAGGTTCGAGAACAGCCTGGGCAATTTGGTGAGGCCTCATCTCTACAATAAATCAAAAAATCAGCCAGGCATGGTGGCGCGTGCCTGTAGTTCCAGTTACTCAGGAGGCTGAGGCAGAAGGATCACCTGAACCCGGCAGGTCAAGGCTGCGGTGGCCGGGAGCGTGCCACTGCACTCCAGTCTGGGCGGCAGAATGAGACTGCAACTCAAAAAAAAAGAAAACCTAGCCCTAAATTTAAAAATTGGCATCATGGCCGGGCTCGGTGGCTCAGCCTGTAATCCCGCGCCTTTGGGAGGCTGAGGTGAGTGGATTGCCTGAGCCCGCGGGTTCGAGACCCGCCTGGGCAGGCGAGACCTCATCTCTACAATAAATCAAAAAAATTAGCCGGGTGT
>CAUYQG010064235.1:0-20585 GCA_963574415.1 Tarsius wallacei | reverse complement strand
CCCTCAAAAACAAACAAACAAACAAACAAAACTTCCCCTCAAAAACAGTCTTTTAATGTGGAAACAATACCATTCCATGGACTTGCCTCCCAGAACAGCAAAATGCCCATGTGAGCCGGCAAGTCTCTGGGACCTGGGCTTGCACAGGCTGAGCCTCTGTGCTGTCTCCTCCTTCCTGTGCCTCAGACTCGGGGCGGGGGGGGGGTACGACGACACACGACACGACAAGACAACCTCTCGCCAGCTTTCCGGTCCCTGAGTATTTCTTTATAAGCTTAACAATGGAATAGAGCATCAGAGTAACTGAAGATCACTGTAACCTCTCCTTTGTGGATACTCTGAGAAAAATGTTTTCTAGAACTTCAGTGAAATGGAAGCTTATTAGAACGTATACAGTCTTAGGGAGTATACACTTGGTTAATTGTTGTAATATGTTATAATTGTCATAATATGTTAAGCAGCTGTACAAATGCACATTTAAATAACTGTTTTACCATGAAGTAGTACTGAAATACCTTAAACATTTTCTATAAGCTTACTAGAGGCTTACCAACAACATTAAACTTGTTTTCAACAATTGTAGATGTTCAGGACACAACCATACATTTTTCTAGGCCAGAGAACAGTGTCAAGGTTTTTTATTTCCTCATAATTGCTGTCTTCTGTAAGGATGCAAAGAAGCCAAGGAAACAATCTACTCAGTTTTGTTATTGTGAATGTGATTGCTTATGACTTGAAACGTTGCTTTGATAAGCTTTCTTCCATTTTCCATATTCCTTGGGTGTTATACATTGTCTTTATATAATTTGTGATAAGTTATGGCAAAAATAGAATCAAATGCAGTTAAAGCAGATAAATACTTGTAAGCTTAATGTATTCTTCTTAGGAATGTTTGACCATAGGACCTTAAGGTATAGGGTGATCTTCCTTAAATTTCTCTGCATGAAGATGGAATGCAGACTATTTTATTGTCAGGCGTTTAGCTCTGTGAGAATGAGAATAAAGGTTTTGTGATCCGATTATAGCTCAGGAGAATTTAGGCCACAGTATAAATTACCTGCTTTAGATCTACATACTAGTAGTGATATGTATCCCTTGTTTTTTGCCCATAGTTCTATGTCAGTGTCTTTTGTTGCACTAGGGTGTAGAGATTTGTGGATTGGTACAGAAATTCAAGAAGATTTTGACTTTTTTTGCTATGAGGATTTTTTGCTCTAATGTTTTACTAAATAAAATCTAAAACAAAATAAAATCAGTTTGCTCATTTAGATGCATAACATGTTTCATCACATCAAGACTGAATTTACTGTTTTAGTGGGATTACCTAAAAATGAGGTTTGAAAAATTTAGCTACCATTGAATCTGGCAAGAAAATCTTTGTAAAACAAATTGATGTTCAGTGTGGAAAATATTAAAATCCACTTTTTTTGTGTAATTTAAATACTTTAAGTATGTGTTTTTGGTAAATACTATTTTTCTCTCTCTCTTCTTAAAGATGTGATTTTTTTTTTTCTTCCTGTCAGTTTGTATTTCTTATTGTTCAGTGTCTGTTGCTTCACAATTCTGTACTGTCCTAATATCATTTTTGAAATTACAGCTGGTAACTCTGAAAAGCACCCTGACAAAGGAAGACTAAATTGTAATCTTAGGCCAAAAATAAGCTACAAGAACAAATGAAGTTAGGAAATTAATATTAGTTAGATACTTGTGCATGTCCTTCGTCTTTCAGAGAGTTGTTAAAACCAGGAATTTAAAAGTTTATCTTTGCTTTCCAACACTAGGAGTATGAAACATTCTACTTGCTTGTGAATCTACTACTTTAAATTTTATTTTTCGTGAACAAGTTCCTGTGACTTATTTACTACAATCTTTCAGGTTTCAAAGCTCTCACAAACAAGTATTTTCTTCAGCATATATAACCCAAGAAAAGTTTATTTTGATTTTTATGTATATTACATAGTATAAGATGTTTTTAAAAAAGCACTATAGGATTCTAATAACTAGTCCTTTAATCCCATATCCTGCCTTCCTCAGACAACTCTTTTTAATCTTTTAATTTTTTTTATTCTGGAATTTTTCAATTATTTTTTGAAAAACATGCTTATACTGCTCTTTTTCTGTTTTAAATACTATCTGTTGATTTCCTACCATGAAAATGATGATTTAGCTCTCTTATTATCTTATTCTTGTCCATATTTTATTAAATTTAATTATATTTCAGTATGCTGTTTACATTATGCCTATGTAAAAATATTTACATCTTGAGCCTTGTAGTATAATATGATTACATTTCACTTTTTATACAATTTTTATTGTCTCTAGAGTTAATTGCTTTGATTTTTGTTTATAACTGTCATTGTGTTCTCTCCAAATTCTGAAAAAACTGTAAATTTCTTTTCAGAACATGATATAACCTTCTCAGTTTCAGGTTTTCTTGGGGATATACTTTTGGAAGCTCTCACTTCTCCTCTAGTCTGAATTGACTACTCTCTAAGACTGTTGCACACCTTTTATCTTAGGATTCTTTAGTCTAGTAATAATTCTTTGTTTCCTTGATTTCATGTCCTCTTTATTGGTTTATTCCTTTCTTTTCATGAAGCATATTCTCCAAGAGCCTTGTGGAAGAAGGGTGCATGGGAGATAATTTTTCAGAAATTATACTTATATCAGAATTTCTTTTTTTTTTTTTTTTGAGCTGAAGTCTCACTCTGTCACCCAGACTGGAGTGCAGTGGCATGCTCCCAGCCACCACAGCCTTGACCTGCTGGGCTCTGGCGATCCTTCCGCCCAGCCTTCCAAGTAGCTGGAACTACAGGCGCGTGCACCACACCCAGCTGATTTTTGATTTATTGTGGAGATGTCTTGCCAAGTTGCCCAGGCGGGTCTCGAACCCGCAGGCTCAGGCAATCCACTCACCTCGGCCTCCCAAAGCGTGAGATTACAGGCTGAGCCACCGAGCCCGGCCTCAGAGTTTCTTTATTTTACCCTATGCATCATTGGTAACTTGAATGGTTGTTGAATTTTAGGTTGGAAATAATTTTCCCACAGATTATGTAAAACACTTATATTATTATCTTGTAGTTTCCAGTATTGATGGAAAATCTGGTGCCATTCTGATTCTCGACCCTCTGAGTATCACCTGCTTTTCTCTCTGAATTTTAAAAAGTCTTCTCTTTATCTCTGTTGTCCTGAAGATGTGTGTTGATGTGGGTCATCTTGGCATTTGTTGAACTGGGTACTTATGGGTCCTTTCAATCGGGGAAACTCAAAGTCTAATCTAGGAACAGTTTTTTAAAAACTTTCTTATGATACTAGTTTTTGTTTCTTATTTTAAGTTTTTATTATGTAATAGTTTATTCACATAAAAATAAACAATAAGCTATGACACATACTAACAAACTACCTGTGAACCTATCACACAACTTAAAAATGGGAGCATTACCATTGCCATGCTTTTGTAACTATTTGCGATAGTACCACTATCCTAATTTTTGTATTTTATTCCCGTGACTTTTAAAATAATAGATTACTTATATGTTTGTGACACTAAGCAGACTATTGTTTAGTTTTGCCTGTTAGGGTTTTGTAAAATAGTATCATAGCTTATGTAGTTTTTTAGGACTTGCCTTGTATGCAAAAATAGGTTTCTAAGATTGATCTGTTATCGCATATATCTGTAGTTCATTTGTGCTATTTATTTAATTTCCTTCCCCACTTTTATATCTGTTCTCTTTTTGTTAGTGAGAGGTTAGACTCCTGACTTAACCTTTAGTAGGGCTTTTTTTTTCTTTCTTATTTTCCCTTTTTCTTTTGTTCTAATTCCAGCAGATTTCCTTAAACTTTATTTTCCAAGCTTTTTACTAAATATTTTATTTCTGCTATTATGTTTTAATTTCCTGAGTACTTTTTCCTCATTGATTAATGCTTTTTTTTTTTTTAGTATTCTGTTCTTGTTTTATAGATTCTTCTTGTTTCTGAGGATATTTTCATTTCTTGTAATATGTCTGTTTCTTCTGAGTTTCTTCTCCCCTCCTCCCCTGGGTATTTTAGTTTCTTTTATGTTAGAGACTTTTCTCAAGTGTCTGGTCAGTCTTGGCTTCCGTCTCATATTTGAGATAGGCATTTCAATTGTGTGGGAAACTCTTTGTGAGGACTTGTAGGTTGATAGATTTTACTATATAGTAAACTGGACAAGACCAGTTTGTTGCAGGGCTCCCAGTTATCAGTATCTGTTGGTCTTTTCTCCCATTTTTCCAGTTGTTCAAATCTTTGCCTTTGGTAGTGGATCGATTATGACGGTTGTAATAAGTCTGGCTGCCTGTCTTCTGGAAGACTAGGGGGAAGAAGACTGAAATTCTCATCTATTGGTTTAATCCCTCTGTCCTCAGAATGGTACCCAGTTCTCAGCTGTGTCTAGAGTCTCTCAGTGTAGAATATTTCTGATTTACTGTTTCAGTCTCATCAAATAGTAAACCTCTGGACTGCTTACCTTAATGTTTGTTAGAAGAATGAACTGTTGTTCTAACTGCTCATTTATAAGTACTTCTAATCAGTTTTGTTTTCTTTGTCCCTATACCCCTGCTTTTAGGGTAACCCCTGATACTTCTAAGTCCTGACCGTTCTGTAGTTTTGGTATAAATCGGCTTGCTCCTTGTTGTTTTCCCCACAACGCTTGCTACCCTGCCAAGCACTTAACTGACTAGAGAAAAGCTGAAAGCTAGGTCATTTATTACTGGACCATCTGTTTCTCACCTTCCAAAGTTTTATTGACGGCTCTTATTGACTACTGCCTCCTCTCTAGTTCTCCTTGCCTTTTTTGGGCTTATGCCTTTTCCAATTTTAGTAGAGAATCAAGATAAATCTGTTCAGTCTTCCATGTTTAATCCATTACTTTCCCTCTAAGGAAGCTTTTATTAGAATAGAACTGTAAGGGGCTTTGATACAGGCTTGCCCACTAAACTATTCTTTGTCCCTAAGGTAAAACAAAACAAAACAAAAAACACAGAAAATTTCATTTCTACTGATTTCAACTCAGGCTACGCTATTTTTTTTCAGCACATACAGAGCCCTTGGAAATACAAGGAGCTACTATTGTGAAGTAGAGAAGACAAAGACTAGGATTCATTTGTTTCTTCCTGTAACAGTTAAAAGGACAGCATTTCTGTAGCAAAATCACTTTTGTAGTTATCATCTGTCTCAAATTGTCTTTACTGAATAACTAAACATAAATGTCATTCTCCTTTCATTGACCTAGGGTGTTGTAGACAGAATAATCTTTTAAATTTGATTGTATATATTCAGATTAAGATATTAAGTCTTCTGAATCTTGATTTGGCAAATGAAATATTAATTGTGTAATTAAGGCTTTGTTTTTAGTAGGTCTTATTCTGAAATATTACTTTGGACTATATGAAATTGCCAATATTTGAGCAGTTTTGGCTTACAAAAATGGTAATTTTATATGATGCAACATAAAGTCCCTTAACAACATAATTAAAAGACTCTTCTGCCCAATGTAGGAATTCAGTCTGTAGTATTCTTGGAAACATTCTGGTAGGAGGAAAGGATGAGGTAAAGTGGGGATTCTCCATGCCAAATAAGGGGAAGAGTTGAGTTCCCTATTGAGCTAGGTCCTGGAGAGGTATATCAAGGTTCCTTTGGAACTCTACAAATGCTATACTACAGAGACTGGAGACTGTAAGTTCCTTGGATTGACAATTAGATATACAGTGCTTGTTAATTTAGATACTACCACATTCTCCTCAAATATCTGGCCAACAAGCTATGGACTTGTATATAATTTCAGCAACTATCAATTTGGCCAAAATAGTATTACTTTTATGTTTAATCTGTTTATAATTCTCATGTGTATTTCCATAGGTTAGTTAGTAGTTGAGCTTTAAAATGATAATCTGACTGTTCTGGGGTTTAAAATATTGTAGAAATAAAATATGCAATAACAATAGCAAAAAGGTGTCAAGGGAGGGTTAGTGGAGTTAAATTGTTTTCAAGATTTTGTATTGTTTAGGATGTGGTTAAAGTAGACTGTGCATTAAGAATGTATATTTTAATTTTCAAGGTAACCACTCAAAGAATAACACAAAAATGTCTAACAGACTAATAGAGGAGCTCATAAAATGAAATAATAAAAACTACTTAATTAATAGAAAAGCAAGAAAAGAAGAATAAAGGAATAAAGAATAGTTGAGACAAATATAAGACAAATAGCAAAATGTAAGTAAAAGATAGGAAAGTGTAATACCATGCAAATACTAACCAAAAGAAAGATGATATCACTATGTTAATATCAGGTAAGCTAGACTTTAAGGCAAGAAGTATTACCAATGATAAAGAATGACATTTCATAATGCTGAAATTGTCCTCTTAATAGGAAGATATAACAGTTCTAACCAACTCTCACTTGTTGCTTGGTTTGCCAACCATATGTGGTCTTTGGGGTTTTTCTTTTGACCAGTGTTCTCATTATTTCACTGCTAGAGATGTTTCTGTAGTCGATGAGGGAAGAGTTGTTTGTCTCTCTAACGTAATGTTCATGCTCAGCATGCTCTGGGCATTGCAAACAATCACAAGGAGTAGCAGTTGAGAGAACAAAACCTTAGACATATAATTATTTAATTTAGTGTTCTTGTTATTTTTAAGGTATCTTTTTTAAAATGCCAAGTATGAAAAATGAAATTTAGGTGAAGACTAAGAAGTTGACTTTTTTTCCTTAAAGAGTCTTTTTTTTTTTTTTGAGTTGGAGTCTCACTCTGTCGCTCAGCTGGAGGGCAGCGGCACGCTCTCGGCTACCGCAGCCTCAACCTGCCGGGCTCCAGTGATCCTTCCACCTCAGCCTTCCAAGTAGCTGGAACTACAGGCATGCGCCACCATGCCTGGCTAATTTTTTTGATTTATTGTAGAGATGAGGATTGCCAAGTTGCCCTGGCAGGTCTCAAACCCGCGGGCTCAGGCAATTCACTCACCTCGGCCTCCCAAAGCGTGGAATTACAGGCTGAGCCACCAAGCCTGGCCAAGAGTAATTTTTTTTAACATTGTGTATTTATTGACTAGTAAGGTATTATAAAGAACAAATCAGAAAGGAGTAGATGTTTTTTCATTTATAAGGGTTCTTGGCAGTAAGCCTTATTTTGTTGTTGTTCTGGGTCTTTAAAAGCACTGTATTGATGCATCATAGTCAGAACTCTTCTATGTGGAAAGACTGCTCTGTTATTTACTTAAGATTCAGTTTTTCTGGAAAAAGTCATCTGTTGTTAAGCTCCATGCCCAAGTGCAAGAAAAGGAAAGTGCAACATAATTAACAGATGAAATTAATAGATTAACAAAATTAACAGATGAAAGGACATGGGAAATCTAGCAAACCACTGAGATATCCCCTCTCAGGAGACATAAAGAGATTGCTGGTGATTATACAGGACAAACTAATGCAAGTGAAAATTTTTCAAAACTGTATGTTTCCTTGAAGTTTTCCACTCAAATTGCACACAAAAACAAAGAGATGGACTATATACTGAGACATACATTTTTAAAAAATCAGCTGGCATTACATAGAAAGAGAATGTTGGCCGGGCTTGGCTCAGCCAGCTTTGGGAGGCTGAGGTGAGTGGATTGCCTGAGCCCACGGTTTCAAGACCCGCCCAGGCAACTTGGCAAGACCTCATCTCTACAATAAATCAAAAATTCGCCAGGTGTGGTAGTGCACGCCTGTAATTCCGGCTACTCAGAAGGCTGAGGTGGAAGGATCTCTCTGGAGCTCAGTGGGTCAAGACTGCGGGTGGCTGGAAGTGTGCCACTGTACTCCAGTGTGGGCCACGGAGTAAGACTCCAACTCAAAAAAAAAAAAAAGAAAAAATGTCCTTCTACATTGTCTTCGAACAACAGACTGAACAATAAATTACATATTATTAATGTGAGAGGAAGAAAATGAGACTGCATTGTCTGCTCCAATAGAAAAACACCAGGTGGAAGACATCAACCAAATTTGTATTGCACAATATGTATCAATGAACCTTCTGTGCACGTCAGTGACTGTTACAGATGCTATAAAAATATAACATAAAATTTTGATTTTTTTTTCATAAATAAGTTCCTCAACATCCAAAATTCCGTTATAAGCCAAATAGCATTACAATAAAATAATTGGTTGAAACGCTATACCAAAATATTTTTCACTATTTTGTAAAAAAGTGTCGTCGAGTTGCAGTTAGGTGATCCATGAGATATCTCCGAGTGCAAAGGGTTAAAAGTGCTCCCTGTCTAATTGTAAGAAAAGAAAAATGCAGCAAAATTAAAAGTGTCAAATCAAGGGGCATACTTGAAAATAGTAATTAGTTTCACTTTTTAAAAATTGTAAAAAACATAACATAAATTTACCACCTGAACCATATTTAAGTATATGATGCTGTAGTGTTAAGTGTATTCTTATTGTTGTGAAACAGATCTCCAGAACTTTTTCATCTTGCAACTGAAATTCTAAACCTGTTAAGCAGAAACTCCATTTTCCCCTCACCCTAGCCCTTCCATTCTATTTTCTATTTCTCTGAATTTCACTGTTTTGGATACCTCATATCAGTGGAATTATAATATGCAGTATTTGTCTTTTTGCGATGGTTTATTTCATTTAGCATAAGGTCCTCAAGGTTCATTTATGTTGTTGCATGTGATAGAATTTTCTTCTTTTTTAAGGCTGAATATTTCATATAGTGTGTGTGTGAATGTGTGTACACCACATTTTGTTTATGTATTCATCTATTAATAGATATGTGGGTTACATCCACCTCTTCTTGGCTTTTGTGACTATTGCTTCTTTGAACATGATTTTCCAGGTATCTCTTTGAGACCTTGTTTTCAATTTTTTTTTTTTTTTTAACTTTAAAAAATTTTTTTTGTTTTAAAATTGTGGGGTACAATCCAGGGTTAAGTATACAAATATTCATTGTGCAGATACCCTTCAATTCTTTTGAATATTAATCCAGAAGTGGCATTATTCAGTTATATGGTAATTCTATTTTTAATTTTTTTAGGAACCTCTATAATTTTTTCAGAGCAGTTGCACCATTTTATAATTCTATCAAAGTGTATAAGGCTTCCAACTTCTCAATATCCAAAACATTTTTTTCTCTTTCTTTTTCATCTTTGTGTGTGTATGTTTCTACCTACTGTTCTTTCATTTTAACTTTAAGGGCTCTCTTTAGCATTTCTTGGTGAGTGAGTTTAGTAGTAATGAACTCCCTTAGCTTTTGTTTATCTGAAAAAGTCTTAATTTCTCTTTCAATTTTGAAGTGAAGTTTTGCTGGATTCAGTATTTTTAGTTGACAGTTTTGTTTTTCTTCTCCTTTTGGCACTTTGACTATATCATTCTACTACTTTCTGGCCTGCAAAGTTTCTACTGATGTATCTATTAATCTTATAGAAGCTGCCTCGTACATGGTGAATAGCTTTTTCACTTATTGCTTTTAAGATTCTCATTTTTTTTTTAACTTTTAAACAGTTGATTATATTATACCTTGATGTGCTTATCTTTGGATTTATCATAGTTGGTATGCTTTGAGCTTCTTGACTCTATTAGTCTATTTCTTCCTGCAGATTGTGGAAGTTTTTGACCATTATTTTTCAAATAAAGGTTCTGTCCCTTCTTTTTCTTTTCTTTCTTTGATTCCTATAATGTACATTTTGGCCTGATTGTTAGCATCCCATTAATCCCTTAGGCTCTTTGTCTATTTCTTCATTCTTTTTTCTCCTTTCCTTCTCTTACTGGATGATTCTAAGTGATCCACCTTCAAGTTTACTGGTTCTTTCTTCTGTCTGATACAGTCTGCTGTTGAATACTTTTATTGTATTTTTCAGTTCCAGAATTTCTTTTTTTATAGTTTTTATCTCTTGTTGATATTCCAATTTTGTTAATATGTTTTTCTAATTTTGTTTAGTTGTCTGTGTTCTCTTTGTGCTTACTGAGCATTTTTTGACAGTTGTTTTAACTTTTTGGTCAGGCAGCTCATAGATCTGCACTTCTTTTTAGCTGGTTTCTGAAGTTTGTTTTGCTTCTCCAATTTGTTTTTCTTTCTTTGTGTGCCCTGTAATTTTTTTTTTGTGTGTGTGTGTGTGTGTCTATGATTTAGGCATTTGAAAAAACAACCATCCCTCCCAGTCTTTGCTTTGCCTACTGTCTTTGTACAGGTGAAGACCTTCACTGTGCAGCCTGGCTGGAGATGCCATAACCTTTCAAATCTTTACTCATTTCTAGTTCCCTGTAGCGTCTGCCTCCAGGACTTCAGCTCTGACATGCTGCTTGCCTCTTTTTTTCAGTGGCTTTCAAACTCAGGTGCCTATCCTGTTAGTGCTTCTAGTCGGGTGAGACAGACACTAGTCCCTCAGGCAACCCCCAGACAAGCAAGAATATTGAACTTATGGTCTACTCTTTTGTTTACATCCTAAGGGAAGAGCCTTGGTATGGTGATGTATGTAGGGGAGGAAAATTTTATTTTTCTCAACCCATGCTTGATTCATAGCTAAGGCCTGAGACCACTATGACATTTGTTTAAGTTCTGTGTGACCCAGGAGCATTCATTAGGAAATGAAAACCTGAAGAAGTGGTTAAACTTGTGTATTTTTATACTAGGTTGATAGAGAAATCGATAGTCATGCAGAAATAGGATTGGACAAAGTGTATGATGTAATGGTAATAAGCTGGGGGAATTTTAACAAGACCCTTTTGTTTTTCTGTGACCCCTTATCTTCAGAGATAAGGACGATCTCTTCCATGGAGTATAGGGAGGGCGCACCACTCACATGAGAGTTGTCTGGCCTGCTTCAGGAAAATGTCAGAAAATTTTTCCTAGGTTGTATTATTTGTTTCAGGGTAGAAGGGTGGGAGAAGGTGCTATGGTTTGAATGTGTTCTCCAAAGTTCTTGTGTTGGAAACTTAATCTCCATTGCAACAGTGTTGAGAGGTAGAACATTTAAGAGGTGATTAGTTCATGGGGACTCTGTCCTCATGAATGGACTGATGGCATTATCCCAGGAGTAGGTCCCTAATAATGAGTTTGGCTCCCTTCCTGTCATACATTTGCTACTTTTTTGCCCTTTTGTCTTCTGCTATGAAATGTGGACCCATTGACCTTGGACTTCCTAGCCTCCAGAACTGTAAGAAATAAATTTATTTTCTTTGTAAATTACCCAGTTTTGGGAATTTTGTTACACCAGCTGAAAATGGACTGAAACAGAAGGTTCTAGAGAGACTTTCCTGCTTCTGCCGTTATGGGGTAGCATATCCTGAATCTCATCAAAGTTTCCTCCTGGTTGCTTCATGCTATGCCTACAGGGAGAGGGGCACAAACAGTTATGTCTTATGCCACAGATTTTCTTACTCCTTTTACAGGAGTACCATCTTGGTTTTACAATGGCTTGGGTGCTGTTGCTTCACAGCTGGTCTGTAGAGTTTTTACAGTGATATTGTAATCCGTATATTGTTTTAAACTCAACATCTCTTTTTTGAGAAGGAGGGCCTGCAGTTTCCTAGTGTGCTATCTTGTTGTTACTGTCTGTAGTATTACTTTTTGAAGTATACATTTTGCCAGATAATTTAGTTCTCTTTGTAAGATGTGTAAGTAAATGGGAATCACAGATGTAATATTTTGGACTTGTGTAAGGCATTTGATTTTGTCCTTTGTAAGGTTCATGTCTGTAAATGGAAAATGAAATTCAAAGCATAGATATCCCAGCTTTAGAGTTTATGTAATCTTTTATATTGGAATGTAAAAAAAGGTAATAGAATAGTTACATATTAATCTCATCAAACAAGATTATATAGTATTTTAAGATTTCCCAGCATTCACAAATATCAATATTTATTAATCGTCTGCTGTATGTAAGGCACTGTGCAGTTAAGATACAGAAAGCATAAGATGCACTCCTTCAAAGTGCTCGTTTTTAATTTTATGAAAGATAACTTTAATGTATGAAAAGTGAAATAATAGTATAGGAGCTAAGTAGCAAATACAAAAGTTCAAGAATTATCACTGCTTACAATCAATTGTCCAGAGACTGCTGTGAGTTAAGAAGTAGAAATGACAGTGAAGTAGACTAGGCTTGAGAAAATGAATTTGGGCTGGACCTGGATTGTAGGATTGTATGCTAACATCTACCCCGAAGAAAAACTCACATACGTAGAAGCAGGCATGTATAGGGAATATTGTTTATACTAGCAGAAATGTAGAAATAATCTAAATGGTCATCAAGAAATGGCTAAGTCAATTGTTTTGTTTATATTGTGGAATGCTGTGACACTTGTGTAATCAACTTTAAGAAGCCATCTTCACAGAGACTCTAATAAGAGCAAATGGTTTTAAAGTAAGAATATGTTTAGGAAAATTAGTATCTTAATGATAGAGGAGAATGTGGGAATGACATTACTGAAAAATACCATTTATAGAATAGGAAACAACCTTGTTTGATGAGTTAGTTGCCTAGATACAAGGAACTGGGCCAGGTAGCCTCTTGGAACTACCTTCTACTCCTCCCTTCTTCCTTCTCTTTCTTTCATGCTTTTATTGCAGATGTATGTTATGAGTTTTTTGGGAGAAAGAAATGAAGAGTTCATTGCTAATATAAAAGGGAGCAGACTTACTTTATCGTATTTGAAAGAACCATGTCCAGGTCACCAAGATAAAGACCTTATTTGACAAGACTGGATGCTCTCTAAATCAACTATCACATTAGTTAGGGAGTTGTATATGGTTAGGTTCTCAAATTTTTTGATCATCAACATTTTTTAACCTCTTACTTTTTAATAAATTACACTACTTTCAGGGTTATTTATACTGATAGTTACCTGGGCTTTTATAAATAGCTACATAAATTACTTTTTTTAACTTTAATTTTTTTTTTAAGAGTCAGGTTCTTGCTCTGTCACCTAGGCTGGAGTGCAGTGTTGTGATCATAACTCATTACAGCCTCTAACTCCTGGGCTCAAGTGATCCTTCCACCTCATTCTGATGAGTAGCTGGGACTATATAGGTGTGCACCACCATGCCCAGCTTATCTTTTAGCTTTTTGTGGAGTGGGATCTAGCTATGTTGTCCAGACTGACTTCAAACTCTAGGCCTTAAGGAATCCTCTCACCTTGGCTTCCCAAAGTGCTGAGATTACAGGCATGAGCTACCATGCCCAGCAAATTACTTAATCTGTTTTCATATAGATAAAATGTGGTATCCGTATTGTTATCTATTGTGGGATTCCAAAAATAAATCAGCTTTTGTAAAACAAAAATCTGTTATCATCTAAGGGACCTGAATTGCCACAAGAAACCCAAAAACTGGCAGCATTATTTACTAAACTTTTTTTTTTTGAGTTAGAGTCTCACTCTGTCACCTAGGCTGGAGTGCAGTGGTATGCTCATGGCCACCCCAGCAACGATCTGCTGGGCTCAGGCAATCCTTTCACCTCAGCCTTCCAAGTAGCCGGAACTACCAGCGTGTGCTACCACGCCTGACTAATTTTTTGATTTATTGTAGAGATGAGGTCTCGCCAAGTTGCCCAGGCTGGTCTCAAATCCATGGACTCAGGCGGTTCTCTCACCTTGGTCTCCCAAAGTGCTGGGATTACAGGCTTGAGTCACTGCACCCGGCCTACTAAACTTTTAAAAAATAGATATCTTCCCTTCTTACCTTAAAGGTAGACAGTAACCAAAAGAATCATAATATCAGACTGGGCACGGTGGAAAATGAAGGAGTCTTTATTTTCAGTCATAGTTGTTGATCTAAAAGTTTTTAACTTTAGAAGTTTACAAAAAGTGGTTAGGTATGTTCAACCCTTTTCTGCTTAAGGGTTTCTTTCTTTTTTTTTTTTTAAATTTCTGAGTCAGGGTATCGCTCTGTTGCCTAGTTTACAGTGCAGTGACATGATCATGGCTTACCATAAGCCTCTATCTCTTGGGCTCAGGCCGTCCTTCTGCCTCAGCCTCCTGAGTTGCCTGGACTACAGGCATGCGCCACTGTGCCCGGCTGGTTTTTAAATTTTTCTGTGGAAAGACAAGGTCTAGGCCAGGCTTGGTGGCTCAGCCTGTAGTCCCAGCATTTTGGGAGGCCAGGGCAAGTGGATTGCCTGAGTCTGTGGGTTCGAGACCAGCCCAGGCAACTTGGCGAGACCTTGTCTCCACAATAAAATAAAAATAGCTGGGCGTGGTAGCATATGTCTATAGTTCCAGCTACTCAGAAGGCTAAGGCGAGCCCAGCAGTCGACGTTGGGGTGGCTGTGAGTATGTGTGCCACTGCACTCCAGCCTGGGCAGAGGAGTCTGACTCCAACTCAAAAAAAAAAAAAAAAAGAAAGAAAGCATAAGCTGGTCTCGAACTCCTGGGCTCAAGCATTCCTCCTGCCTCAGCCTCCCAAAGTGCTGGCATTACAGGCATGAGCAACCATGCTCAGCTGCTTAATTAAGATTATTAAGAGTAAAAGTTTTATATACACACACACAATTTTGGTTAGAGTAATCCTTTTGGGCCTTGGCATCCTGTTATTTGAATTTGGTGCATCTCTTTTGCTCTTCCTAAGGTACTGTGAAATATGTGTGTGCTATTTCTTAGCTGAATTCAAAAAAATATGCATCATATTTGGTGACAAATGGAAACCGGTTAATGTGTGATATGGATATAGTTAAGAATAACCATTGCACAAAAACCTATTTTTTCAAATTTATTTTTTACTTTTCTTGCTTGAAGAAAAAAATCAATAACACTATATGGTTTCCTCATAATAATACTGAGGTTTTAGAGAGAGAATTGCTGCTTTACTTATTTGAAAAGTTGGGATCTACAGTAGTCTTCCCTTATCCACAGGAGATACTTGTATGTTCCAAGATCCAGAGTGGATGCCTGCAGTTGAATAGTACTGAGCCCTATATATACACAGTAACATGTTGCTTAATGGTGGGATACATTCTGAGAAATGGGTTAGGAGATTTCATCAGGGGAACATCATAGAGTGCACTTACACAAACCTAGATGGTATGGCCTATTATACATACCTAGGCTATATAAGCCTGTATAGAATGTGACTGAAGACTGTAGGCAATTGTAACACAATGATAAGTATTTGTGTATCTAAACATAGAAAAGGTACAGTAAAAATATGGTGTTATAATCATATGGAAACACCATCATATGTGCAACAAATCATTGATTGAAACATTGTTATGTGGCTTATGACTATATTATGCTTTTCCTATATACATATACTTAGGATAAAATCTAGTTTATATATTAGGCACAGTAAGAGATTAACAACAGTAACTACTAATAAAATAGAACAATTATAACAATATGTCAGCATCACTTCTCTTATGCTTTGGGGCTACCATTAAGTAAAATAAGGATTACGTGAACACAAGCACTTCCATACTGCAAAAGTCAATCAGATAATCTAGCAATTTACTAAGTGACTAATGGACGGAAACCAGCAGTAGATATGCTGGACACAAAGATGATTTACGTCCTGGGCAGGATGGCATGAGATTTTGTCACACTACTCAGCACAGCATGCAATTTAAACCTTATGAATTGTTTATTTCTGGAATTTTCCATTTAATTGTTTTGGATTGTTGTTGACTGTGAGTAACTGAAAGTGCAGGTAAGGTGGGACTATTGCAATAAGAATTTCATAGGGTTGTTTTGAGAGATCAGTAGGATAATAGATGTGAAGTGCCTACAGTGACTACACATAGTAGATTCATTATCAAAAAGGCTATAAACGTAGCATAAGACATAATTTTGCTCACAGGAAATTGAGAGCCACTGGAGCAGGGAAAAAATAATATATGCCATCAAGTTCTGCCCTAATAAGTTACTAGATTCATTCAGAGGCAATAAACAGTTTGAAGAGGAGCATGTAGATAGACTCACTAAAATGAAACTTTAGACTGGGTGCGGTGGTTCAAGCCTGTAATCTCAGCACTTTGGGGAGACCGAAGTGAGGGGATTATCTGAACCCACAAGTTTGAGCACAGCCTGGGCAACCTGGTGAGACCTCATCTCTATAGTAACTCAAAAAATTAGCTGGGCGTAGTAGTGTGCACCTGTAGTTCCGGCTACTTGGAAGGCTGAGGTGGAAAGATCACCAGAGCCCAGCAGGTCAACGCTGGGGTGGCCGTGAGTGTGCCACTGAATTCCAGCCTGGCACACTCCAACTCAAAAGAAAAACAAAAGGGCTGGACTCTGTGGCTCAGCTTGTAATCCCAGCGCTTTGGGAGCCCAAGGCGAGTGGATTGCCTTAGCCCTCAGTTTCGAGACCAGCCCCGACAACTTGGTGAGATCTCAACTCTACAATAAACCAAAAAATAGCTAGACATGATAGTGCACACCTGTAGTTCCAACTAGTTGGAAGGCTGGGGCGGAAAGATCACCAGAGCCCAGCAGATCGACATTGGGGTGACCGTGAATGTGCCACTGCACTCTAGCCTGGGCCACGGAGTGAGACGCCAGCTCAAAAAAAGAAAGAAAAAAGGAAAGAAACTCTACCCTTACAGTGGTTTTCTGGAAGCAGCAGACCCAAATAGAAGTGGCAAAAGGTGGCAAAATATTTTTTTTCCTTTGGAACTTCTCTTCATGGCTGTCATTTTTCATATCTCTTACTTGCACTGATTCACTCTGAGCTGTTCCTTTTGTTTGTTTTGTGTGTAGATTCTTAAAAAATTACTTTATTCCAATGTTAACTTGAGTACAAGTTGAAGTCACCGTCGGAGTATGCCTCCCTGCACCTGACATTCCTTCCTGAGGCAGGACTCCTCCCTGTGAATAAGAGGAAAGGCTTGGCCAATTATGCTAGACAAAGCCTCACAGCTGCTGAGCCCAGCTGGGAGGAGTTTCCTTCTTGAGCTGGGAGCCCGTACAGTCAGGGGCTTGCTTTTTGCCACCTCTTTTTCTTCACACTGCGTCATTGAGAGGCTTACCTGAGGTGGAGGTAGAAAAGGGGGTGTTGCTTTCTGCAGCAGACACTCCCTGCCGGGAGGGCTGGACAGAACAGAAATTGGTCTAGCTGCCTGTGTTCTACTTGGGGCAGATGCTCTCTAACCTCAACGCACCACTTATCCTCCCACACAGAATAGAACATCAGGCCTGTCTCCTGGCATCTCAGGTAATAGGACAGCGGTATCCTCGCCTGATGGTCGTGGAAAGGGAAGGGGTGGTCCTTGTGTCTGGACCCCTCACAGCTGACTCACAGGAAGTGCTAGAGGAGCTTGGCACTGGGCGCAGTGGCTCCAGGATTCTGCCCCGCCCGCCTGCCCTCTCCCACGTAGGCTGTGCTGTATCTTCTGATAGAACAATGAAGGACTTCCAAGTTTGTTAAGACTCCCAGGGAAATTCTTTGGACTTCTCTAACAGTCTTCAAAATGTTCTGCCACCGACTTCCCCAAGACGCTGTTGTTTAAAAAACCCTTCGTGGATTGCTTTGTCTGAAGATCCTCAGGGTGACCATGGTTCAGCGCTTTAGCCTCAGGAGGCAGCTATCCAAGGTGGGTCAGTAGCTTTGTGTGTGTGGAGGGGAAACTCTCACTTGCTTCAGCATGGTTCCTTTTTCTCTACAACTGTTCTGTCAAGCCTGCGGTCCTCCAGCGTTAAGGAGGGTTGGGGGAGGAAGCGCTGCCTTTTGTTCTTTCATCTGACAGACACAAAGCTTGAAGGCTGACTGCACTGGCAACCCCAGATCGTGTTCCCCTAAAACTGCAACTGTCATCTGAATTTGGGTGAAGTTGTAGTTTGCTCCTGAGATAGAATTTCCAGGAGGGTGTGCATGAAAGAGATAATTGTGGGTTGAAAGTACGTATTTAATTAGCAATTAATCCAGTAGCTTGTGGACCAAGAGGAGAAACCCTTCTTGGTCTGTGGAATTAGTGCTTTTGTACAGATTTCACTATTAAACTGGGAAAAACTACCACAAAATAGTTCGGTGAGCAAGTCCTGCATGAAAATGTTAAAATGAGAAGTTGTGTTGAGAAACTTGCATACTTAATGAAGAAGTGTGTGAAAGCAGTGACTCATAAAGCAGTTTTTAACAGAGATCCTATTGAAAAACAGGTTCCATGTGTGTAGCTTTTGAGGAAAAGTTATTTTAACCTGAGAAAAATAAAAATAAAAATATAAAAAGGCAAAGCACTCATTTAAGAGGTGATGAAGACTTTATGGATCAGCTTCGGGCGTCACCAGTCTTCCTTGATCCTGTCACTGAACTCTCTTGTTAGCTAGTGCAGAAACTAGTGTGAAAAAGAGTTGAACTTTATTTCAAAATCCATTTTATTCTTTGTAAGCTCTACTTTAAAAATGTAGCAGTTGGTGGCTAAATTGTGTCATAGTTTATTCCCTGCAGACAGAAGCTTAAACACATAGAAAATCAGTGGACATTCTTCACTGCCTTGGCTGTTAGTCAAAATTGTTAAATTCTGGAATGTTTTGTAATCTTAAGGGAAAAAAAACCTTTAGTTCTTCACAGGTGACCCCACCAGTGTTTTTTGTGAGTTGGAGTCTCACTCCATCACCCAGGCTGGAGTGCAGTGGCACACTCATGGCCACCACAGCCTCAACCTGCTGGACTCAGGTGATCCTTCAACTAGCTGGGCTCAGGTGATCCTTCTATCTCAGCTTTCCAAATGGCTGGAAACACAGGTGTGTACCACCACACCCGGCTAATTTTTTGACTGATTGTAGAGATGAGGTCTCACCAAGTTGCTCAGCCTGGTCTCGAACCCCTGGACTCAGGCAATCCTCTCATTTCCACCTCCGAAAGTGCAGGGATTACAGGTGTGAGCCCTTGCACCCGGCTTCAGTTCCTTTTTCTAACATTCCTCTCTCTCATGGATCCTAGAATGAGTGACCAGGACCAAATTTGAGTAAGTTTGTTGTCTATCAAATTTGTTATTCTATTAGAGTAAATAACTGAAAAAAGTATTTTTAATTATTTTGGTCTGTGAGGCACTTAAATAAGAAGGTAAATCTGAATAGTTATCTCAGTGAGTTTGTTACTATTTTTAAAAAAATCTCAGCAAGGCCAGGCTTGGTGGCTCAGCCTGTAATCCCGTGCTTTGGGAGGCCGAGGTGAGTGAATTGCCTGAGCCCGCACGTTCGAGACCCGACTGGGCAACTTGGCAAGACCTCATCTCTACAATAAATCAAAAAATTAGCTGGGCATGGTAGCGCGCGCCTGTAGTTCCAGCTCCTTGGAAGGCTGAGGCGGAAGGATCACTGGAGCCCAGCAGGTCGAGGCTGCGGTGGCCGGGAGCGGCCACTGCATTCCAGTCTGGGCGACAGAGTGAGACTCCAACTCAAAAAAAAAAAAAAGAATAAAAGTCATCGGGATCAAATCTGCATGAGATTCCCCTGGATCAGCCTGTGCTTATGAATGAAAAGTCTGTGACCGATTCATGGGCTGTCCTCTCTTTGCTTAGTCATGAGTTTTTCCAGGGTGCAGATGGGATGTGGGTGGCTGCCTGGGTGTGGTCTGCGTTGTTAGGCCAGTTTTTGTGTTGGGGCTTTGTTTTGCATTCGCTTTTGTTTTGTTTTGTGTGTGTGTGTGTGTGTGTGTGTGTGTGTGTGTGTGTGTGTGAGAGACAGGTTTTGTATTTCAAGAGCTGTTGTTTGTTTCTTTTGTGCCTTTTTTGCCCTGGGAAAGCCAGCACACCGGGAGACTTCTTGGATCAAAATCTATGCTTTAGATGAGTGTTTATTATAATGGCCATGTCCTAAATCTACCTGCTTGAGTGGAAACACACACTTAACGTAGAAAGTCAAAATAAAGGGCCCGTTTTTGCAGAGCTCAAGAGGCAGGGGCATGCTTGGCATTGCGGCAGCGGCAGCAGCAGGAAGCCAGCGTGGGGTGGCGGGGCAGCCTGGGAGGAGGCAAGGGGGAGAGGGGACGAGCCGGAGAGCCTCGTCTTGGAGGGCTTTGCAGACCATCCGCGGCCTTTACATCCACCTCTGAGGGAGACGGGAACTGACCGGCGTGTTTTGGTTGGGGAAGTGACTTGCTTTATGTTTACAAGGATCTCTCTGGTTTCCAGGCGGAGGAGGGCCGAGGGAGACAGGGAGCCCTGGGGGGACGCATCCCTGTAGCCTCCAGAGGAGACCTTGGAGGCCTGGAAAGCCCCGGGGTTTGGGTCTGTTTAGTTGGTCAGCATGCCCACGTCTTCCTCCCTTAAAGTGGGCTAAGAGGGTTTCTTCGTATGGTTAGCAAGAGGTTTAGCCGGGTGCGGTGGCTCATGCCTGTAATCCCACCACTTTGGGAGGCCAAGGAGGGAGGATTGCTTGAGGCCAGGAGTTCAGACCAGCTTGAGCAACGTAGTGAGATCCCATCTCTGCAAAAAAATTTGTTTTTATATTAGTCAAGTGTGGTGCATGCCTGTAGTCCTAGATACCTGGCAGGCTGAGGTGGGAGCCCAGAAGTTCAAGGCTGCGATGAGCCATGATTGCACCACTGTGTACCAGCAACAGAGTGAGACCCTATGTCTAAAAAAAAAAAAAAAAAAGGTTTACAAAAGTTCACAAATTTTTGTGGTTTGACAATCATGAACAAAACATTTGTTTC
>CAUYQG010064234.1:0-60014 GCA_963574415.1 Tarsius wallacei | reverse complement strand
ACCAGTAACTGTGACTTGCATAAGAGATCCAGAAATGAAAACTGGATCAGAAGAACCAAAACTGTTTTGAGCAAAGTACGTAAGGGGAAATTAAGAAAGCTTTAACTAGCCGGGCTCGGTGGCTCAGCCTGTAATTCTGTGCTTTGGGAGGCTGAGGTGAGTGGATTGCCTGAGCCCGCGGGTTCGAGATCCGTCTGGGCAGGCGAGACCTCATCTCTACAATAAATCAAAAAATTAGCCGGGCGTGGTAGCGCGTGCCTGTATTTCCGGCTACTCGGAAGGCTGAGGCGGAAGGATCGCCGGAGCCCAGCAGGTCGAGGCTGCGGTGGCCGGGAGCGGCCACTGCACTCCAGTCTGGGCGACAGAGTGAGACTCCAACTCAAAAAAAAAAAAAAAAAAGAAAGCTTTAACTGTTAGAGGATAGATATGGTGTTATTCATTAATGCCGGGAGAAAATATCGTCTAGAGCAGAGAAAATATATATTTATCTATATCTATGAAATATACATCTATGTGAAAATATTTAAAAATATGAATAAACTATATAAAAACATGTTTATATATAAATATATAGAGCAGAGAAAATAGCTAGTAGACAGTTGGCAATGTCTGGAGACATTTTTGGTTGTCACAACTGGTGTGAAAGGATGGAGGACTGGGATGTGCTGCTGACATCTAGGTAGGATGTTTAGATACTGCTGAACATCCTGCCATACACAGGACAGCCCTCCACACAGAATTATCTGGCCCCAAATGTCAGTAGTGCTAAGGTTAAGAAACTCTGGCCTTGAGAACTCCAGTTCTCTTTTACAGATGAGATCTTAGGACCCAGTCTGAGCTTTATCGAAGGCCAGCTACAGATCACCAAAACAAAAAGCACTTACGTTTTTTGTGTTACTGCTAAAGCAACCTTGTAGAATGGATTTCATCATTCCAGTGAACATTACCAAAAAAGTTTTTTAAAATCACCACTTCAAGAACATTCTAACTCCACTATAATGGCTTTGTTACAGAATAATGGGGAAAAAAAGGCTCTTATGCACTTTAAAAACTATTTTTCAGTGATAATAACAAATTCATTCTCACCACTTTCCACATCCTGGAAAAATACAAAAAGATATTACATGATATTTGAACAATGCACTGTAATTTAAAAACAAAAAAATACATATATACATGTACATGTATGTGTGTATATATAGACATATGTATATGTGTGTGTGTGTGTAATCTTTGATTTTCCTAATAAGCATGGAAGGAAGGTAGGACAGGCATGCTTATTCCCATTTTACAGATGAGGAAATGGAGTCTCAGAGAAGTTAAATGGCTTGCCCCAAGATCATACAGTTACCTGATAGGTACAGATGCTGAGACTGAAACCCATGTCCTCAGACCCGAGCCTTTATGCTTTCTCCACTGTGTTCCATGTATTGATTTTCGCATCATTTGTATCCAACCTACCATAATACAAATCCAAAACAAATAATTCTGAGCACACTTAAATTTTTTGTTGCTGCTATGGACACATTCAATATGGGAAGTAACTTGCTGTAGGCATTTTGGACTCAGGAAAAAAGGCTGGCAAGAGTGAAGACTGATTTCTAATCTGTATCTGTTGCTTTATGACTGTCACTTTTTATGACTGTCAGCAAGTCAGAGAGCCTCTCTGTCTTAATTTGCCTATCTCTCCTAAGTGCTTATGGTGATAATGTGGCCTGAAACCTGTGGAGGCTATTTTAAAAACCATAATGGTTTCCAATTTCTGCAAGAATAGTATAAGAAAAAAAGGAAGAGAAACATTAAAAAAAAAACAAACCCATGATGATCTATTTCAGTGTTTTAAAATTAAGTTTATTTCCTTAAAATTTGCTTATGTGATCAAGCCACTGGCCGTACACTAATGGCAGTCCACTGATTTAATAATTATTATTTTTTTAGTCAAAGTCTTGCTCTGTCACCTAGACTAGATCATAGCTTACTGCAGCCTCAAACTTCTGAGCTCAAGTAATGCTCTTGCCTTAGTCTCCTGAGTAGCTGGGCCTTGACTTCCTGGGCTCAAGTGATCCTTCCACCTCAGTCTCTCGAGTAGCTGGGACTATAGTACCATGTCTAACTAGTTTTTTTTGTTTGTTTGTTTGTTTTTTGGTAGAGGTGAGTTTTCGCTATGTTGTCCAGGCTGGTCTTGAACTCCTGGACTCAAGTGACCCTCCCCCCTCGGCTTCCCAGAGTGCTGTGATTACAGGAATGAGCTACTGCACCCAGCCTTGGCTAATTTTTTAAAAATATTTTTTTGTAGAGACGGTTTTGCTATGTTGTCCAGACTAGTCTCAAACTCCTGTTCTCAGGTGATCCTCTCACCTTGGCATCTCATCTGAGGTCCCAGTGGCCTAATTTTTGAAGACTGTGAACACACTAATGATGTTCTTCCTAACTTGTTTGTAACTTTAATTCACAAGTTGAAGTTTTTAATCTATCAATTAAAAGAAGAGAGGGAGGGAGGTGTTTTAGTTTATAATCTAAAGGCAAATTGTCAAAATCATCAAAATGCAAAGAAGAAAATTAGACTAACAATAGGAGCAGTGTGGCAGAGAGCCTTTGAATATGTGAGAACCACCCTTCCACTAAAAGCAAAACATAGGTCATTATGTTAAGTGAAATAAGCCAGGCCAAGTGCAGTAGCTCATGCCTTAATCCCACCACTTTGGGGGACTAAGGCAGGTGGCTCACTTGAGCCTGGGAGTTTGATACCAGCCTGGGCAACATAGTGAGAGCCCATCTCTAAAAACAAACAAAAGAAAAAATTAAAAATTTAGCCAGGTATAGTGGTGTGCTATAGTCCTAGCTACTCAGGAGACTGAGGCAGGAAGATCTCTTGAGCCCAGGAGATCCAGGCTGCAGTAAACTATGATTACATGACTGTACTCTAGCCTGGGTGACAGATTGAGACCCTGCATAAAAAAAGAGACAAATTTTGCATGTTCTTATTCATATGTGAGAGCTAAAAAAGTTTATCTCATGGAAATAGAGAGTAGAATGATAGTTGCTTGGAGGCTAGGACGGTTGGGGAAGCAGGATGAAGAAAAGGTTAATGGCACAGAGTTAGGTAGAAGAATAAGTTCTAGCATTTGATAGCATAGTAGGGTGACTATAGTTAATAATTTGGTGGGGCATGGTAGCTCACACGTGTAATCCCAGCACTTTGAGAGGCTGAGGTGAGAGGATTACCTGTGTCTACTGGTTCGAGACCAGCCTGGACAACTTGGTGAGACCTCATCTCTACAATAAATCAAAAAATTAGTCAGGCATGGTGGCACGCGCCCGTAGTTCCAGCAACTTGGAAGGCTGAGGCAGAAAGTGGAAAGATCACCTGAGCCCAGCAGGTTGAGGCTGTGGTAGCCATGAGCGTCCCGCTGCACTTTGGCCTGGGCAACAGAGTGAGATGCCGACTCAAATAAATAAATAAATTTCAAATAATTTATTATATGTTTCAAAATGGCTAGAAGAGAGGATTTAAAATGTTCCCAACACAAAGAAATGATAAGTGTTTGAGGCGATGTATATCCTGAATACCCTGATTTATCATTACACATGTGTGCGTATTTCAAAATGTCACATGTACTCCATAATTATGCATCAATTTTTAAAAGGCAAAGCATGGGAAAACACGTTTTATTTTATTTTTTGAGTTGGAGTTTCACTCTGTCGCCCAGGCTGGCATGCGGTGGCACTCATGACCACTGCAGCCTCGACCTGCTGAGCTCAGGTGATCCTTCTGCCTCAAGCTTCTAACCTGGAACTACAGGCACGCACCACCACACCCAGCTAATTATTTATTTATTTATTGAAAAGATGAGGTCTCGCCAAGTTGCCCAGACTGGTCTCGAACCCGTGGGCTCAGGCAATCCTCTCACCTTGGCCTCCCAAAATGCTGGAATTATAGGCATGAGCCATTGCTCCTGGCCTGGGAAAATATGTTTTAAACCCCAACTTCCTTTTGGAACCAGATACCCTTCAGAAAAGGTGTTAAGCCTATATCACCCTGGTTTAGCTTGTTGTACTGGTTATTAGAAAGAGAAGGAGCACCTTGGGTACGGGATTGGGTGTTTCTGTTTGTACAGGTGTAACCTAAAAAGCCAGTTGGTCTAACCTGTGTGTCTTTGTCCTATAAATCACTGCAGATGTGTGAGCAGGACTGCTTCTGCAACAAAAGCCTAGACCCAACCACATCTTGGGAAGAGAATGGCCACTTCTTGGGGTACAGTCTTTTTCATGCTGGTGGTATCCTGTGGTTGCAGCACGGTCTTTCACAGGGACCAGCAGACTTGGTTTGAGGGTGTCTTCTTGTCTTCCATGTGCCCCATCAATGTCAGTGCCAGCACCTTGTATGGAATTATGTTTGATGCAGGGAGCACTGGAACACGGATTCATGTTTATACCTTTGTGCAGAAAATACCAGGTAAGTGCAACTGGGACCCTTAGCAGAGTCTGTATATCTGTACTTTATCATCTCCTGCCAGAAACTAATGTGCTGAGAGTTTATTATGTGAATTAAACAATCTTATAGCTAGTGAATGTCTTTCTTCAGAGAATTTTGGACTATAATGGAACACATGGTTTAATTCATTGTGAAATTAAGAGAGATCTTGCTGCCTGTAGTCTGAAATTCATATGTCCATGAAGAATAGTTGTAATTTGTTCTTCCTTTTCTCTAAAGGTGGTTAATACTTGAGGAGTCCAGAATACTGAGAATATTAGGAGTGGTTCTGGGAGAAGGATCACATGAAAGTTTCACTTCCATCCTTGGACAAGGGGCTGAGGGGATTCTGAAGATTAACTTTTTCTGAATTGTCAGTGTTCTCTCCTCAGGTTACCTGTAGAGCCTGGGAAAAGGAGAGGAACTAGGTGTTCACCAGAGAAATGGCAGCAGGACCCTTAAGGGCTTCTCTGTTCTCTCTTTCCAGTACTCCTGCAAGACATTCCTCACAAGTGGACTCATTTGGAATAGCTTAGGGGAAAAAGATTAATGTCTTAAGTCAGGACAGTTTACAGAGCCCAGCATCTGAAGCAGCCTAACTTTAGTCATCAGCTCTCTTTCCTCTTTTGTTCCATGGACAAAATAGGACAGCTTCCAATTCTAGAAGGGGAAATTTTTGATTCTGTGAAGCCAGGACTTTCAGCCTTTGTAAATCAACCTAAGCAGGTGAGTTTCTCATGATACAATGTTTAGGTTCTCAGTGCCCTGGTAACTTGTCTACACCACTGCTGTTAAATATTTTCTGTTGTTCACTAATAAGATCAAGGTCATGTGTGAGATCAGTTTTCTCTCCTCAGCTGATCTCATGGATAACAGAAATTGTATACCTCAGGCTCATGAGGGTGGAAGGGACTAGAAAATAGATTGTGGTCATGCAGGGATGGTGCTCCCTTTGAAGACATTGTTTCCTGTGTGTTCACTGTTTAAGGTTTTGAGTTGAAGCCATCAACTGTATTGGTTTATGTAAGTGCAGAAGATAGATACAGTGTTCTGTGGGGTATGTTGTATGAACATGGTAGCTGAGGGGGTGGAGGCCAGGGTGAATTTTATTTCGGAGTACCTTGATACAGGATGGAACAACACCTATACCCGAGACGTTAGGCAACAACCCATGATGACAAAAATCTTTGGTAGTAGAGGATGAATGGAGAGTTGTGGTGACTACATCTTACATTTGAGTACTCACAGTATACTTTACCCAGCATATCTAAGGCCACATTGAATAGGGCAGGATGTTATACTTTTGGAGCAGATATAAAAGCATTTATTGTTTAGTGTTACAGAATAATCATTATCTAAACAAAAATGGTTTGAGTTTAAAGAACTGAGAGGATTTTTTTTTTTTTGAGTAAGAGTCTTACTGTGTCATCCAGGCTAGAGTACAGTGGCATGCTCATGGCCTTTGCAGCCTCGATCTGCTGGACTCAGGTGATCCTTCTGCCTCAGCCTTCCAAGTAGCTGGAACCACAGGCGCGAGCCACCATGCCTGGCTAATTTTTAAATTTATTGTAGAGATGAGGTCTCACCAAGTTGCCCAGGCTGGTCTCAAACCATTGGACTCAGGCAATCCTCTCGCCTCTGCCTCTCAAAGTGCTGGGATTACAGGTGTGAGCTACTGTGCCTGGTAATTGTCTCTAGTTCAATAGCACATGAATGACAGATGTACTTGAAAATTATGGGCTGTTGAAAGCAACTATATTATCAGAAGTTGATTTGGCATTTAGAAAAGATGATTGTGTTATAGTTGCTAATAATTCTAAGGAGCAGTGTATTGCCAGAATAAATGTTCACTCAGAGAAACAGCGAATTTAAAATAATGGTTTTATTTCTTATAAATTGAGCATCTACTGTGTGTCATACATGTAGGCGCTGGTGATGCAAAAATGAGCCTGACATGTTCTGTTCTTAAGGAAATCATCAAAAATCATTTAAAAATATAGCATGATGACAGCTACAGCTTGTGTGGCAACTATTCTGCCTCATGCACACAACAGTTAGGTGGTGGTATAAGGCATCTCTCTCATCTTACACCTGAGAAAAACAAGCCCACCCAAGTCAAATGACTTATGTTAGGCCACAGGGCTAGCAAGCAAGTCTTCTGACTCTACCTCCTGTGGTTTTTTTCATTTATACACAACTCTCTGGCCAGAAGCTAATGAGACATAAGATTGTAATCAACTAAAATGGCAACATAAATGAATTTTTACTGTTACTATTAAAATCAAATGGATTCTCATTCTCCAAGTGGCTCACTACTCTAGGTTTCTGCTCCTATCAAGAGAGGTGGGAGCCCTCTGCCACAACCCTCCCATTGCTCCCCTAAAGCATATGGAAGGAATAGACCAGTGCCACTAAATGGACTGTTCACTGAATGAATGAGTCGTCTCTTTTGAAGGGTGCTGAAACCGTTCAAGGACTCTTAGAGGTGGCCAAAGATTCAATTCCCCAAAGTCACTGGAAAAGGACCCCAGTGGTCCTGAAGGCAACAGCGGGACTGCGTTTACTACCAGAGCAGAAAGCCCAGGCTCTGCTCTTTGAGGTAATTTTTGAAATCTTCATCTTAGATAATTCTTTTCTTTTCCATGTATGAATAGTTTCTTTATGAGTATTTAGCCTTTTGGAGTGTGACTGCTACCGTTAGTATTCCACCATTGCTAAAGCACTGTGAAGTCTCTGGCCTCCTGTTACAGCTATAGACCTGTTTAACTACCACTCTTGAATTTATAGCGCTTCTCCTGAAAAGATTAAAGTATTCCCTGTCCACGATATTCTCAATTCTTCTAACTTTTTAAAGCAGAGTCATATAAATTGTTTTTAAGCAACTTAAGATATACATATACAATAAAGTGGATCCATTTAAGCATACAGTTTAGTGAGTTTTGACAAGTAATAGAAATTTCCTCATGCCACTTTATAGTCAGTTTCCTCTACTGCTGAAGCCAGACAACCACTGATCTGCTTTCTGTCACTATAGATAAGTTTCGCTTGTTCTTATGTGTATATAAGTGGAATCAATATAGTTTATATTCTCTTTTTTGTATCTGGCTTTTTTCTCTCAGCATAAAGTTTTTGAGAAGAATTATGGGATTTTAAAATTGGAAAGATTTTTAAAAGTCAATTATTTCAACTCCCTTCTTATTCAGATAAAAAATTTTAGTATAGTGCCAGGTGCGGCGGCTCATACCTGTAATCCTGGCACTTGGGTGGCCAAGGTGGGTGGACTGTTTGAGACCAAGAGTTTGAGAGCAGCCTGGGCAACATAACAAGACCTCGTCTCTACAAAAAATAAAAATAAAAAAACTTAGCCAGGTGTGGTGGCATATGCCTGTAGCCTTCAGCTACTCAGGAGACTAAGGCAGAGGATCAACTGAGCCAAGGAGGTTGAGGCTGCTGTGAGATGTGGTCATGCCACTGCACTCCAGCCTGGGCAAAAGGGTGAGACTCTGACTTAAAAAAAAAAGTATAAAAAGTTTTGTTAAAGTCAGTATTTGTTACTTTGTTGTAAATATTTATTATACAATATTTTGTACACATTTATTATGCAATAAACATGTATATAAGGTTTAAATTTCGTGTTACAAAGAATATTTGTAGGCAGAATTCTATTATAACAAAAATATCACAGCAAAAAAGAATTCTGTATTAAGGTATGTTAATTCAGTCCTCTAAATCAGGGGTCACCAACCCCTGGGCCATGGACCAGAACCGGTCTGCAGCCTGTTAGGAACCAGGCTGCACAGCGGAGGAGCTGCAAATACAGATTAACATTAGGAGTGAAGTTTGACTACACAGCTTCCTCCACCCCCTCCCGCCCCCCCCACCCCGATCCATGCCAAAAAGGTTGGGGACTGCAGGTTTAAATCCATTTTCCCTTGACTGTCAGCACAGAGGGCATAAGTCTCTTGTCCAAGGAAAAGCAGCCCAGTATGTCTGTGAGAATCTGAATCCCATTTCCTTATTCATTCATTCAGTATGTGAGTGCTTAGTATGGATTAGGTACTGGTGAAGTTTCTGGGAATACATACAGCAGGGAACAAAAAGAGAGAATGGTCTTTGGAGCTTACATTTTGGTTTCAGGAAGACAGAAACTATACAACTAAACATTTCAATACAAAGTATGCCGGGTGCTATGGAGAGAGTGGGGAATGCCAGGTAAGGAATTCTGGTAAGGGTGTGAGGGAAAGGCTGTTCTAAATGGGGCTGAAAGGAAAGACCTCTTTGATAAGGTGTTGATCAGAGTTCTGAGTGGATTGAAGAAGCAAATTATACAAGGCTCTTGTGGGAATAATATTCCATGTTAGGGAAATAGCAGGTGCAAAAGCCAGAGGTGGAAATGTGTTAGGAACAGCATCTGGGAAGTCAGCATGGCTGGAGGGGAGTCAGTGATGAGGGAGACGTAGGAGGTAAGGTCAGAGAGGTAGAGCTGGGGGGAGCTGATCATGTAAGTCTCAAAGGCTACTATAAAGACTTTGGCTTTTTCTCTAAGAAGGAAGCCCCTGGAATGTTTTGAGCTAAGGAAAGACATGATCTGACATTTATTTTAAAAGCACCATTCTGACTGCTGTGTTGAGAACAAACTGTGGGGTGGGGAAGAAGGGTGAAGGCAAGAGCAGAATCTATCTGTGCTTATTTCTGTTTGCTCATCTATCTTCTCCTTCATAGTTTGTTTATAGATGACTTCATTGGCTTTTCCTAGTTGAAACTGGGTCCAAAGGCCACCATGTGATGTTTTCATCCCATCAGAAATGAGAATAGCAAACAGACAAGATGTCTTCCTATTCCTATTTGGAGAATTCTTTTCTCCCTACAATAAATATAAGATATAACATCCATATCATTGGCCTATATTGTGAAGAGTCAAGAGTGTTTGTGCAAGATCTTCATTGCCAGGTCCTAAAATAGGATTCCTTAAGTCTAGATCTGTCAGAATCTGACAGGAGCTGGTACCAGAGTCTCTCAGCCCTTGGGCTTGAACTCCTTCACAAGAGGTTGATCTGCTCACCCAAGAAATGGAGTAGGAAAGGTTCCTCCTGGTTTCCAGTGTATGTCCAGGTAGAATTGACCAAGAGTTTTTTTAAAAAATTGCAGAATCCTGATTTGAACTGGAAGGGTCAAATATATGCCATTTTCTAGGTTGGGTTCACCTATAAATTTAAATTTAAATTGGTTGAGCTTTACTTTAAAGTCAAGGAATCGCTGCATTTATGTTTTTTGCAAGAAACTGGCAATGACTTGCCTAATTTCTTCATTAGTTTCTTAGGGCAAAGGAAGAAATTTTGTTAAAATTTTATCTAGGGAAAATGGAGTAGTTTCTAAGCCTTATAGACACAGTCAAAATATGGAAATCTATTTTATTGCCTTAGGGAATCCAGGTTTTTTTCCTTTTCTCTAGGTAGAGGAGATCTTCAGGAAGTCGCCTTTCCTGGTACCAAAGGAGAGTGTTAGCATCATGGATGGATCCTATGAAGGTAGGAGAGGTGTTGATACATGTTCTGGGGGGAGAGGAACAGGGTCAGTGAAAGATCGAACTAAAGGAATTGGGAACAGAGATGGTCACTGTAGAGAAAGGAACTAAAGACAGAGGAACAAAGTAGCAGGAGAAATGGGATAGCAGGAAATGGATGGACGGGTAGAAGGGAAACATGTGCTCTAGACGTGTAATCCTTGTCTTTCTTTCTTTTAATTTTTTTAGGCATATTGGCTTGGGTTACTGTGAATTTTCTGACAGGTAATATATCCTCAGATTTATCTTAAGACTATTTGTACACACATGGTCAGAAGAGTAAAAATCCCTTTCTTTTTGTTCGGTATATTCTTTCTTCTTTAAAAAAGGAAAGGAAAAGAAAAGCAGGAAGTTAATGTTTATAACCTGCCTTCAAGGCCTTAAGCTGCAGGAAGAGCTCTTCTGAGTTGACATTTACCTACAGTCTTTGGGGCCGGGGAGCAGTATTTATGGAATGCCCTCAGAGTATGACAGGAACAGGAGAGTTGTGTTTTGGGTGTCCAGGATGTAGAGGATATTTAGAGCTGGATCTCATTGACAGGTCAGCTGCATGGCCACAGCCAGGAGACCATGGGGACCCTGGACCTGGGGGGGGCGTCCACTCAAATCACGTTCCTGCCTCAATTTGAGGTGAGTCATTTATATGAAGATCTGGCTAGCAATGCACTTGACATGGTGCCTTTCAGACAGTAGCTACACCACCGGCTGAGGAGAGTCAGTTGATGGCTGGGTAAACTTCCCCTTGCCCTCTCACTGGTTAGAGTCCCTTTGATTTCTTGAAGTCTGTGAGATTAGCAGCTTAATCTGTCTCCATCTCTGATTTTTGGGGGGCATGTACAGGGATGGGTGTTGATAACATCTTTAGATAATTGCAGATCCTTAATAGTCTTTTTACTCTTTCTGATTTGCAGGAAACCCTGGAACAAACCCCTAGGGGCTACCTTACTTCCTTTGAAATGTTTAACAGCACGTACAGGCTCTACACACATAGGTGAGGAGGGGGACAGGGAAATATAAAATTACACATTGTATGATTCTTCTAACTTCCAAAGCATTCTCAAATCTACCTTTTTTTTGAGTTGGAGTTAATTGTATCTGATCAGCTTTATAATCTTTGCCAATTTCTTAGGGCTTATCAACTGAAACCTGTACCACTTACCAAAACCCAAGGGACCTAAGAGACATCTCTATTCTTGACCTCAAAAGTATATAACTTAAAAGCTGAAAGTTGGCCAGGCACAGTGGCTCATGCCTGTAATCCCAGTACTTTGGGAGACCAAAGCCAGAGGATTGCTTGAGCCCAGGAGTTCAAGACCAGTCTGGGTAACATAGTGAGACCCTGTCTCTACAAAAAGAAAAAAAGATTTGAAAGTTTTCTCTAGGGAAGAGGATACTTGGAAGGCTCTGCCAAAGCTCCATGCCAACTCCTTTCGCTGGCCTTTATGTGTTCAGAATCCAGCCTAGAAATCGATCCCAGTTAAGGCTAGGATCTAAGCTAATGAGAGCTTTTCTGGGGATGGTTCCTGGTATGAGACCCTAGGAATTGTCACTGTCTCTGGCCTTTGAGTCATAGCTGTGGAAAATTCTTTCTGCATAGCCTTGATCCAAACTATACAGAAATTACCCATTTGTTGACCACAGAGACAGAGCAAGATTTTCACCTCTAGAAACTGTGTTACTTTTGAAAGAAAGCAGATTTAGGCTTGAGAACTTCGACCAGCATGAAATTGGTCAATCCTGTATTTTACAGTTACTTGGGATTTGGACTGAAAGCTGCAAGACTAGCAACCCTAGGAGCCCTGGAGATGGAAGGTTTGTCTGGGCACCTGTGCTGGGTGTGGGGTGCTGAGAGTAACAGACACTCAGCTTGCCTTTCCCTTCCTTGGCAGTTATTCTGTGGAGGAAAGGCTTTTGTTGACTTGAGAAGCAGATGTTGCATAATGGACCTAATAATAGCAAGTCCTTTTTTATTTTATAAGTTTAGAAGTTTTGTTATATATTATTAGCTGTTTTCAGATAAGGTCTGCTTGTATGGGGCAACAGCCTGTGGTTAGGAGGCTGAAGTGTCTGCAGAAATTCAGGGCTCAAAGAGTGCATTTGGCAGGAGCTTACTCAAGTCCTGAGCTTTGCATAGGAGGTGCCCGAGGCAGGTCTGTTCTACTTGCAACTCCATTAATCTCTTCACAGTTGGGGTCAGGCAGAACTGGGTCCAGCCCCAGTGCTGTGATTTGGGGTAAGTTAGTTAACCCTTCTGTGTCTTTTTCCTTACATTAACTTAGATTTTGCACTTAATGAACTCTATAGGGTACCTGGCTTACAGTACACTATTGGGATGACAGTGGCATTGCATTCAGAGTTTACAGAACATCTTCAAGTGTATTTCATTCAAGCCTCCCAGAAACCAGTGAAGAGGTAGCACAGTATGTTTTCCTGTTTTTAGAAAAGAGGGAACTAACTCTGTTGTGGGCTTTGGGTTTCTCTGAGATATGATGAAAGCCAGGGACCCCTCTGACAAAAGCACATGTGCAAAAAAGTTTGCATGTAGTTTCAGGGGTTCACCAACCACCCACCCACAAAGCCTAATTGTGACCCTGAGCTAAGACTATCATAGGATGTAGACATGAGAGCTAATTTCATAAGATTTTTAAGGCGAGCTCCCTTGATGATTCCTTTCAGCCTCATTGGCTTCTTGCTTGCTTTCATCCTCTCTTACGTACTTGCCTCTTATTTTATGCCCTGGTTTCTTTCAGGGATTGATGGGCACACTTTCCGAAGTGCCTGTCTACCAAGATGGTTAGAAGCAGAGTGGATATTTGGAGGTGTGAAATATCAGTATGGTGGCAACCGAGAAGGCAAGTGATGTTTTCTCCAATGGTAAAAATTACCTTTACAGTAGAAGTTAGGGAAAATCCCATGGGCAACATTTTTCAGAGCTCAGGAGAAGCTTATCTTGTACCGACTTATTCTAAAGATCTTCGTGTGTCTACAAGGACTAATGTGAAGTGACAGCAAACAAGATAGCTGTCATTCTGCATCATGTTCTTTTTCCTTGGCCAAGTGTCACAGATCCGTTAAACCTGTGCTTAGTGGGGCGTGACAGGGTGCATGTGTAGTTTCAGCTACTCAGGAGACTGAGGCAAGAGGATCACCTGAGCCCAGGAGTTGGAGGCTGCACTGAGCTATGATCATGCCTGTGAATAGCCACTGCACTCCAGCCTTGGTGACATAGTGAGACCCCGTTCCTTAAAAATAAATAAATACATACATACATAAATAATTAAGAAACCTGTTCTGGGCCAGGCATGGTGCCTCAAGCCTGTAATCCCAGCACTTTGGGAGGCTGAGGTGAGAGGATTGCCTGAGCTCAGGGATTCAAGACCAGCTTGGGCAACTTGGTGAGAGCTCATCTCTACAATAAATCAAAAAATAAGCCAGGTGTGGTAGTGCGTGCCTGTAGTTTCAGTTACTTGGAAGGCGGAGATGGGAGGATCGCCTGAGCCCAGCAAGTCGAGGCTGCGGTGGCTGTGAGCATGCCACTGTACTCCAGCCTGAGTGACAGAGACTCCAACTCAAAAAAAAAGTGTTCCTTCTCTTGCTTCTTTGCCCCCTCATTTCTATCCATTTACCTTAGAGCTGACAGGAAGTTTGGGCTTTTTGCTGGCAAACGCATTTCTCACAGTCTCCAGCCATGCGTCTCTCAGCGCTGCTGGCCTTAGCATCCAAGGTCAGTCTGCCACCCCATTACCGCTATGGAATGAGCCGCCCAGGCTCACTGGCAGACAAAAGGAAGAACCCTCCAGGGACCAGGCGGCGTCGGGTGGCCGTGGAACCCATCTCTGATGAAGACTGGCATCTGTTCTGTGGAGACACGGTGAGAGCCTCAGACAGGGTAGCCTGATGGGGAAGCTCCTGGGCAAGGATCCCCCTCTCTGACTCTTCCCACAGGTGGAGATCCTAGAAGGCAAGGATGCTGGGAAGCAGGGCAAAGTGGTTCAAGTCATCCGGCAGCGAAACTGGGTGGTTCTGGAGGGGTTGAACACGGTAAGAGAGGAAGGAGATGCTAGGAAGACTGTCCTACGTGGCCTCTCTATTAAGAGAAGCACGGCGGGGCAGGAGACTGGCTGAACCTTCTACTTTTCTTTTCTTTTCTTTTTTTTTTTTGAGTTGGAGTCTCACTCTGTCGCCCAGGCTGGAGTGCAGTGGCTGCTCCCGGCCACCGCAACCTCGACTTGCTGGGCTCCGGCGATCCTTCCGCCTCAGCCTTCCAAGGAGCTGGAACTACAGGCGCGCGCTACCACGCCTGGCTAGTTTTTGATTTATTGTAGAGATGAGGTCTCGCCAAGTTGCCTGGGCGGGTCTCAAACCCGTGGGCTCACGTAATCCATTCACCTCGGCCTCCCAAAGAACGGGGATTTCAGGCTGAGCTAATGAGCCCAGCCTGCTTTTTTTTTTTTTTTTTAAGAGATGAAGTCTCATCAAGTTGCCCAGGCTGAGTCTCGAACCCCTGGACTCAGGCAATCATCTCGCCTCGACTTCTCAAAGTGCTGGGATTACAGGCTTGAGCCACTGTGCCCCGCCTACATGCAGATTTTTATCTGACATCATCTTCTCTCTGCTTAAAAGATTTCCTTGAATGTTGTTGCAATAAAGTTCTGTAGAGTTTTGTGGGAGAAATCTGCTATCTTTGCCATATTTGTTCATCTATGTGTAATGTTCCCATTTCTCTGGATGTTTATAAGACTTTCCCTTCATTATTGATTTTAAGTAATTGTATTATTATTACATTATTATTATTATTATTATTATTATTAAGCCACTTGATGTGGTTTTCTTCATGTTTCTTTTGATTGGATTTTGTTGAACTTCTAGAATTTGTAGTTTATAAAAATCATCAAATTAGAAAAAAAGGCCATTATTTCTTCAAATATTTTTCCTCCACCCCCTCCTCAATTTATATGTTGCACAGTTCACTGATGCTCTCTTCACAATTTATTTAGTCTTCTTTTCTCTCGATTTCTCTGGAAGTCTCTATTGCTATGTTTTTAGGTATATTAATATTTTCTTCTGCTGTGTCCAATATACTGTTAATAATATCCTACATATATTTTCAACAAGACTGTATTTTTCATCTCAAAAAGTCAATCTGGGGATTTTTTTAATACCCTAATATCTCTCCTTAAAATTTTTAGTCTTTCATTACATTTTGAAACATATGACACATAATTATAAAAAATCCTTTAATGTCCTTGATTAGTAATTTTATCATGTATGTGATTCCAGCATTTGTTTCTGTTTGTTCATTTTCTCATTATTGTGAAAAAAAAAGTTCTCACTACTTAACATGCTTGATAACTTCTAGTTGAATGCCAGACCTTGTGAATTTCATAGTGTTATTTGCTAGATATATTTGAATTTCTATAACTTTTCTTGAGATGCAGTTAAAGTTGCTTGGGAATACTTTGATCAAATTTAGTCTTTAAAGCTTTCTCTGAAGGGACCAGAATAGCTTTTAGATAGGGCTAATTTTCCCCAAGAAGAGAGGTAATATCTTTCAGAGTGCAGTAACTGATGCCCCTACATTTGTGAGGTTTTTCCATTCTTGCTTGTAGAAACATAAACTATTCCCTGCCCTGTTAAGCTTAACAACAACTTTCAGGTGATTATTTCCCCAAGCTTAGTTGGTTTTCTCACGTGCTCATGCTGATTAATCAGTACTCAACTCCCCAAAAATCTACCTCCACCCCTCAGCTGTAGTTCTCCAAACCTCTTCTCTCTTCTCTGGTATTCTGCTCTGGGAACTCGAGCCTCCTGTGACTTTCTTGACTCCAAACTTCATCTCCTTAAATCTTCAATTATGGAGACTGCTGGGCTCCACTTGAGTTCTGATACCTGCACTCTAGATGGAAACTCTCTCCAGGTGGTGAGCAGGTGTTTAAGAAGACATTTTTCATAATACTTGTTAAAGAATGGTAAGACAGACTTTCTTCCAGGGGCTATTCCAATAACTATAAGAATTACGACAATGGGGTTTTGCAGTAGGGGACAGAGATTGTTCTTGTCAACCTAAATAATGAACAGAGAGAGGCTCTCTCATCTAAAATATATTTTGGGGGGAATAGAGCATTGCAGTGGGAATACACACGCCGTAGTAAACTATTCAGGGAGATAAAGAAAGGCATAGGTTTTTAAGGGAAAAAAGGAAGAGGATTACATAGTTGCTTTAAAATAATTACCCTTGGCAACAAAAGTCAGTAACAAGGGTCACGCCAGTCCAAGATTGGAGAGGGAATTGCTGAGCAGATGTCCTTGCAAAAGTATTTTTTTTGTGTATGGTTGCAGTATGCAAGGTTGTGGTCTTTGTAGTCTTTTTGTTATCAGTCATTTAAGAGTGAGCATCCTCTCTTTATGGTCTTCCCGGCTGCATTTATCAGGGTTTTCTTAACATTAGTGTTAAGAAAATCTTCCACATTCTCAGCTCTGACTATGACAAGAAAAAGTGGTAATTTATAGTCAAGGATCAGAGTAGAAGTCAGTGGATGGAAAATACCAAGAGGAAACACCAGGGATGGGGGTGGGGAAGGCAGTTACTGGCCAAGTTGACCTAAAAGGATTCTTGCTGAAGGCTGGCTAAGGTGATCTGACATCACTTGGGGATGATGGAGGATGAGGAACCTGTACACAAGGAAGGAGGACTCTGGCTAACCTGTTCTTAACAAGATTCTTGCTAAAATTGGGCAATGCAGAAACATGGAAGCCCCAAAGTCAGGGCCTAGTTGAGAAGAGAGTTCAGAGGTGCTAATTAGAGTTTGGTCAAGGAGATATTCCTTGTCACTGGGAAATCATAGGGCTCCTTGTTTTTTCTCCCTTGGATAACATTGTCCTGTGCTACTGGATGTCCAAAGAAGAAAACTATTGTTTTACAGTTTTTGCCCTGTTTTTCAGTTATTTCAGGGTGAGAGTAAAGTTATTCTTTACCTTTACCCTGTTATTCCATCTTGGATGGAGAACTTAGTCCTTGTTTTATTTATTATCTATTCATTGTAAAAAATATTAAACAAACTACATTGTGGCTTAAAATGGAACACATATTTATATTTTTGTATCAGTTTTTCTTAAACTTTAGTGAATGAGCAGATTCTATGCCAATTATTATTTTTTTAAAAAAACTCTGTATCATAATCCTCAGGAAACAAAATGAGGCAATATAACTTTCTCTTCAAAGCAAAAAAACCAAAAAACTCAGCAAGTATAATTTTATGTGACTATGATGAAGTTAGAAGTAGCTTGAATGTAATTTTAAATAGTTTTCCCAATAAAAATATGGTCATTAATTTGCCAATTATTCATTCCTTAGTTCTTCTTGACCTTGACATGAACACCTAATATAGGGGACCAATAGATGCTTCAGAAATGGCTATACTATTTCTGAGCAAGCCAGATGGAGTAAGTGGCAATAAAAACTAAAGGGTCAAAGTGTATGTGAGAAAAATTCCCCACTTTGAATAAGCAACTGCCTACCTGAATATTCAAATACAATCTTTAATATATGCAAGTTTTATGTTCATGGCTTGAAGAATAAAATAACCAAAATCGATCAAGAAGTTAAACATGAAACCTCAAACCATAAAAATCTTAGACAAAAACCTAAGGAACATCTTCCTTAATATCAGCTTAGGCTATGAATTTATAGTCAAGATCTCAAAAGCAAATGCAGTAAAATCCAAAACTGACAAGTGGGATCTTATCAAGCTAAAAAGCTTCTGCACAGTAAGGGAAATCATCAAGAGAGTAAAGAAACAATCCACAGAATGGGAGAAATATTTGCAAATTATGCATCCAACAAAGGTCTAACATCCAGAATCTATAAGGAACTCAAGTGAATTGTCAGAAAAAAAAAATGACCCCATTAAAAAGTGGGCAAAGGACATGAACAGACATGTCTCAAAGACATACAAACAGCCAACAAACATATACCAAAAATTGCTCAGCACCACTAATCATCAGAGAGACGCAAATGAAAACTACAATGAGATACCATCTCACACCAGTCAGGATGGTTATTGTTAAAAAGTTAAAGAACAACAGATATTGGCCAGGCTGTGGAGAAAAAGAAATGCTTGCACACTGCTGGTAGGCATATAAGCCAGTTCAATCCCTGTAGAAAGCATTTAGAGATTTCTCACAGAACCAAAAAAAAGTTACCATTTCACCCAGTAATTCCACTTCTGGGAATATATTCAAATAAACAAAAGTCATTCTACCGAAAGGACATCTATACTCGTATGCTTATGGCAGCACTGTTCATAATAGCAAAAACATGGAACCAACCCAGATTCCCATCAATGGTGGACTCAGTAGAGAAAATGAGGTAATATACACTATGGAATACCACACAGCCATAAAAAAGAACAATATCATGTCCTCTGTGGCAACATGGATGCAGCAGGAGGTCATCATTCTCAATGAATTATCACAGAAACAAAAAGCTGACTACTTCATGTTTTCACTCATGTTTAGTGGGTACTAAACACTGGATACTCATGAGCACAAGGATGGGAACAACAGACACTGGGCACTGCTAGAGGAGGGTGGGAGGGGGATAAGGGATACAAAACCACCCGTTGGGTGCCATGCTCAACACTGGGGGCAGGGGACTCATCAGAAGTCCAAACCTTGCCTTCAAGCAATACACCTCTGTATCAAATCCTCACTCCATGATCCTAAAAATTAAATAAAAAAACCCTGGGCTGATGTTAAAAGAAATTGTCTTTGTAAAGTCTGGTCAAAGCTACAGTAATAATTGCATTGTCTTCGGTGGATATTATATGAGTCATATGCAGAACCTATCAAACGTTTCTTTTTCTGTATGTATATGAGCCTTGATCTCAATGAAACATTTTCTTTAATTGTGTTTAGAAAAAAGTCACTATTGTATTTCATTAGTTTGAAATGTACATTTCCGTGCATATCTACATTAAGCCTTTCAGTTCGTTGCATCTGGGAACATTTTTATGGAACAGTTATCAAACTTTAATAACTTACATTGGTACTTAAAAATCAAACCTTGCCAAGATTTTCCTTCCCTTTAATTTTAAAGCTTGTATCCAAGCGTTCCCTTGAAATGTTTTATGACACGTTTAAAAAAAGAGGTTCATAGTAGACATTTGGGTATCTCTTAGCAGCCATATGTGGTACATTTACCCCACACCAAGGTATTATATTTCTAATAAATCACGTTATTGGTATTGCTACGAATGAACCCAGGACCGCATTTTGAGAACTGCTGCCCTGATCAGTGGTTCTCGCCTCTGTCAACACTTTGGAGGTACCTGGGGAGTTTATAAATACAGGCAGTTTTCCGCCTTCAATTTCTTGTTTTTAAAACTTTTTTAAAAACCTTTTTTAAAATTTATAAATGATAAGACAATAATTGTACATATTTTCTCTTCACTTTGTTTACAAGACAGAGCAATTGAATCAGTGACTGTTGAGTGTCTCAATTGAGGCTAAGAACACACAAAATGACTGCTAGAGTATTGAAAGATACTTTCTACTCTATTGAAGTCTGGGAAGGAGAAGTTCTTCATTTTCTAGATCAGTGATTCTCAATCTTTAGCATGCATTAGAACCTCGAGTACCCAGAGAGCCTGCTAAATAAAACACAAATTACTAGGCACTACCCCAGCTGGGTGGAACCCAAGTATATGGCAGCAGCTCCAAATCAGATTGGATACTTGTAATGTTTACCTATTCCGAAAAAAATCACCTGGAGGATAGGTTGGTAAAGTGTGGGTTCATTATTACTTACAAGAAGGAACTGATGGCGGCTGGTCAGTATAAGGTTTTCCACTCTCAGTAGAGGTGGGGAGAGATTATATCCCGCCAGTGTGGGAAAGGGAGCAAGCATTACCTGCCAGGAAGAAGAAGCAAAGGTTTTCCTTAGGAAATGGTCTTGAGTTCGCAGATATGCATATCTTCAAGGGCATTTTCACCGGACACAGGTGGCCTTGGTTAGGGGCCATCCTCCCAGTCAGAAGACAGTTATCAGCAGGTGAGGGGGAGCAGGGCCCATGTTCTGCATTTATTCACACCAAAGTATTATGTTTCTAATAAATTACGTTACTTATGCAAATGGTCCCAGAACCACATTTTGAGAGCTGTTGCCTTGATCAGTGGTTGTCAACTCTGTCAGCACTGCCCAGGAGATACCTGAGCAGTTTATAAATTCAGGCAGTTCCCACCTTGCACCATAGTGCAGAATGTACAAATTGCTCTGCTACCTGAAAATGTGCAGTGATCCTAATAATCAGTCATTAGGAAAGTTGCAGTTGTTCCCGGCCATTATTTTTCCAAAATATTGAAAATAATGTTACCGTCTTATTAATGTTGTACAATTTTAAAGTAAAACTAGTATTAAAACATCACACACAGTGAGAATCATTTTTTAAATCATAGACAATTTATCAAAAGAAATTTGAGCAGTGCTTGCCTTCTTATAGAACTTGTGACACTGAGTATCTTTATTATTCTTTGGCAAACTGTCATTCTTCTTCCTAAGTTTAGGTCAGCTTCCAACATTTTAGCCTTTGTGCTTTCAATGTTATGAGATGTCTCTGAATTCCTTTAATGTGAAACTCTTACACATATAGTCTGGGACATATTCATCCTTTTCTTCACAACAGCTTTCCTCATTCCTGCTGATAAGTTTGCTTTCATGAAGTTTCTCTGCCCCGTATCTAGAGGCTGTGGAACAACAGCCATATCAACATTCCCACGGTCAGCCATTTCTTTATAACTCCGTTTATGTTTGACTTTTCTTTTGTTGTTTGTTTTTGTAGGTTTTTATTTTGAGTTGGAGTCTCACTCTGCCTCCCAGACTGGAGTGCAGCAGCCGCTCCCGGCCACGGCAGCCTCGACCTGCTGGGCTCCGGCTATCCTTCCGCCTCAGCCTTCCAAGTAGCTGGAACTACAGGCGCGCACTGCCCGGCTAATTTTTGATTTATTGTAGAGATGAGGTCTCGCCAAGTTGCCCAGGTGGGTCTCGAACCCGCGGGCTCAGGCAATCCACTCACCTCAGCCTCCCAAAGCGCGGGTTTACAGGCTGAGCCACCGAGCCCGGCTTGTTCAATTTTCATGTTACTCCCAGAATTATCACATTTCCTTTCTTTGCTGCCCTTTTGTCTTTGTTGGTCAATTTCCCTTTTTGATTACCCACGTTTATGGTATGTCATGTGGGTCTGTCATTGAGAGACATACCTAGCTATGAGTGAATTGATTGACAGATGCACTGTAACCAAACATGGGTACACTTTTTAAAAAGTCAGGTCACTGACCCTGATGTGCATCTCCCGTTTATGCAGAGATTTGTGGACTGCAGAACTGACAATGAAGTTTGCCTGGTCTCTACCTCAAACCGGTACAGTTAGAATACCTAAGACGGGACTCTGGCCATGATATTATTTTACAGCCTTCCTCAGGTGATAATTCTATGCAACCAGGCTTGAAAACTCTGCTCCAGAACAGTGCTTCTCAAAATTAGTGTTTGTAAAAGTCATTGGGAAGACTTATTATAACACAGATTCTTAGGTCCCGTTCCAGAAATTCTTACTCAGGGATTTGACAAATTGACAAATTTTCTGTTCAAATTATCTGACAAATTAACTAGAATTTGAATTTTTCACAAACCCCGAAGTGATGCTGATAGTTCTGTTCCCTGGACCAGACTCTGAGTAGTTGTCTGGGTGTCATACAGTAGGTTGTTCTCTGAAGGGAAAGCCTGTTGCTATGGCAACTACTTTTGTTACCCTGTAGAAAACCTCTGGATTACATACTTGGCACGTGAAACAACTCAGGGCTGAGAAAATTATTTGCTTTTTCCATCTTATCAAATTATGCACTGCCATTAAATTTGATAAAAACACCCCACCTTTCTTGTAGTTAAACACACCTATTAAATTTATGCTTAGTATTCTTTCTATTGCCAGTGTGTTAGCTCAGTAGGCCAGCCATAACAAGGTACCATAGATGGGGTGTGGTTTAAACAAAAGGAAATAATTGTCTCACAATCCTGAAGGCTGAAAATCTGAGATCAAAGTGTCTACAGGTTTGGGTTCTTCTGAGATCTCTCTTCTTGGCTTGCAGATGGCTGTCTTCTCTCTGGTCCTTCCTCCCTGGGTCTGTGTCCTGATTTCCTTCTTGTAAAAACACCAGACATATTGAATTAGGATCCAACCTAGTGACTTCAGTTAGCTTAATTCCCTCTTTAAAGACTTTATCTTCAAAATAAGTTATATTCTGAGGTACTGGGAGTTAGGATGTCAACATATGAATTTGGGAGAGGGGCATAATTGAGTACACAACACCCAGGTAATATTAATCTCCTAATTTGTAATTTTAGGTTCTATTTTCTATCTCCTTCTCTCCCTTCTTCCTTCTTTTTTTGACTTTCTTTGTACTATAAGTTGTATTCAATTTGTATGCTTCCTTCTAATAGTCGGAAATGAATGTTGGGTGTGATAATTTAATGAGAGGTGTGCTGTGAAAATTACAAGAACATTGACGTCTTCACAAATGTTACTGTGCTTGGTGAGGTTCCAGTAAAGGCTAAAAATGTATCATAGCACATAGTCAAACCTCCAAAAGCCATTTTCCTTTTACTAAGCGGAATGACAAATTACCTGTTCATAAAATAGAGGTAAATTTATGCCAAGCCGTGCTGCAAAGTTTCCAAAGGTGATGTGGAAATGTATCATTTGACCTTGGCTGAATGTGAAACGTGTGAGTAATAGAGCGAGGTGTGCTTGTGGTGGACATAAAATGACTTATTTCTGTTCTTGGCAAATAACCATTTCCTGTACTTGGTGCTTTATTCCACCTTCAAAATAAAATTCTTGAAAGTGTAGCTACATTATACCACTAAGTGATAACCTGGACTGAGTTTGCCAGATAACCTTATTAAAAGATTGAAGTCAGTTAACTCTGTATGAATGATCTGCAAGGTCATGCATATTAGATTAACTTATTGTTTACTATACATAGAAATTCATCATCAGAATGCCACTGACAGCTATTCCCCAATAATGAAAAATTACAGTCAAGACAATGCCGACTTTGTAATTCTCCTATTTTTATTGAAAAGTAACAAGAAAACTTTTGATGTACATGTTTTGCATTTTGAACAAATATGTTCACATGTTCAAATATTTCTTTTTTAAAGGAAACTTCCAACTGTTTATCTAATATTAGTCATTGCAACTTCTTTTTTTCTTATTTTTCTCTCTTTTTCATACAAAAATTTTTCTTTCCTCCAAGTGATTCTTGCAGGATTAAAAATAAAATATGTTAGTCTGTATATTCTCTGTTTTTGAAATTCTAGTAATAAGTAAGAAGTATATTTGAAAAGATAACATTCAAAACAGTTTGTAACTTATTTGGAAGGAATATAGTTCATTTAGTAATATATGGTCTTTGGAGTCAGTGTTTTTCCACTTTTTTCTCTTTTAAAATGATGCTTGATTTTATTATTTAAAGTTTTATTTTAATTTAATTGATACATAATAAATGTTTATGGGGTACAATGTGATGTTTTGATGCGTATATACGTTTTGCAATGAACCGACATTTTAAATAACAGAACTCACGCAACTCTAAAATGTAAAATAATCAGAAGACATTTGCTGTTGGTGAAGCAGGGTTGGAGGTTATCTTCAGTGTACAGAAACCCTGAGAAACCTTGGGTTCTTGGTGACATGAGTTTTAGGAAATTAGTTTGTGTGTCATATGTCCCAGAATATTTTTTCCAGCATACCTTGCAATGCTTGCTTTATGGAATATCTCATTTCTTGGTAAGATTCCTTTTTTTTTTTGAGTTGGAGTCTCACTCTGTCGCCCAGATTGGAGTGAGGTGGCCGCTCCCGGCCACTGCAGCCTCGACCTGCTGGGTTCGGGCGATCGTTCCACTTCAGCCTTCCGAGTAGCCGGAATTACAGGCACGTGCTACCACGTCCGGCTAATTTTTTGATTTTTATTGTAGAGATGAGGTCTCACCAAGTTGCCCAGGCGGGTCTCGAACCTGTGGGCTCAGGCAATCTACTCACCTCAGCCTCCCAAAGCGCAGGATTACAGGCTGTGCCACCGATCCCAGCTAAGATTCTTACCTAATTACAGGTAATATCCTATTCACTTGAAATACAAGTAAAAAATAGAACAAAGATTACATATTATACCAAATATAGGTGTTACTGGATGAAAATTCACAGAAGTACAGAGAAAACCAAGGCCGAGTTGGAAGAATTGGTTAGACAGTCCTGGCATCAGATCCTGTATCCCCAACTGCCTATTTTCTACTGAACTTTGTCTCTGGGTCAACTCCAACTCTAGTGGATACTATTGCTACCTGTTCTTTAACTATTGCTGCTGTGCATCCCATTGGAATAGTCCTTACAATGTTATTAGTGTTCCATTTCTTTCTGAATGTCCCTCTTCCTGCATTCATGCTGCCACCTGCAGATCATACTTACTTCCTCTACCCTCTTCTCCCCTGAGCCTTTCCTGAGCACCTTTTCTGAGGTTCTCCATCCCCATAACAGCAGCTAGAGCTGTTCCTGTCTGTTATTTCATGACAGTTGACACAGATCTTATATTTGACAAAAACAAAGTGAAAAATAAGCCGTTATAATTTATTCTGATCAACAGATAGTTCTCTTAAAACATTATTGACTTTAAATTTACGAGATAATACAGCAGCTTAGTCTTTTGTTAAAATCTTCCTATTTGGATGTTTTGAGTTACATTCAACTAAATCACAGTTCATCTCTCTAAGCCTTATTTATAATGACAGCTGTGGCAGAATCTTTAAAGAAAGGACAGGCAGTACCTACTTCAGTGAACACAGAGGCTATCTTTCTCTTCTATCCAATAATTCTCAGATTGGATTTTTTTTCACATCATTTAGGCTGTAAATAGTTTAGTCAGTTGACAGCTTAGCTGATGTAAGAGATTATGCTATTTAAATATAACGATCTATACAGAGCCAGTAACTAAGAATTCAGCTAACACAATTTTGTTTTTTTCAATACACCAAGAACCAGTGCTCAAAAATCTTTGTGTGGGAAAAAAAAAAAAATATATATATATATATACATATATATATATAACTGAATTCTAGTAACTTAGAAGTAAATTATTACATAATGGTAGTAATAAAGTGAGAAAAAGAAACCACTTTACTAATGAGACCTAGTGAGAGAATAAGTGACTTAACTAAGGTTAAATGGCCAGGTCACAGCACAGCCAGGGTGGAAATTTTGGATTTGGTTAATATAAAATACACCTAGGTGATCAAATCTGATCTATTGCAGAAAAAGATAACTGGGTACCACATGTTCTCAACTCATAAGTGGACCCTGAACATCTAACATAATGGTACAAAGGGATTGGCAGTAGCGGGGCACTGTCAAGGAGGGGGTCACATATCATCAATAAGGGTGCCTGATCCCAATCCAGGCAAAGTGAGATCCAATGGGAGGCCCCAAACTTCACCTGTAACAGAACTACTTACACACGCACTCTTGCTTTTTACCCCACATATATTTTTAAAATAAAAAAATATAAAAGACAAACCTTTTGTATTCTAGTTCTCTGACCTGCCTATGAAGTAGGTATCTTTATTTTAATGTTGAGAACACTTAGTCTTGATGACATTGGATTGCTCAAGGTCACCCAGATGGGAAGTGACTGAGCAGAGTTTTGGATCACACCTGTACACCTCCAGACCTTGGATTCTCTGTACAGCACCATGTAGCTCTTAGTCTTTGAAATCAAAGAAATATTGACCACTGAGTTTTCACTCTAAACAGACTGTTAAAACATTATGACACGCTGAATTTCTTCTTACAACTTACTACAACTGTTCAGGAAAGGGAACTTTTGAGCTGTGGACCACTGTGCCAAGCTCCTGTGGCCAGAATCCTAGGGATCTGTTCCAGATCTCAGGACTACGCATAATTGGTTTGATGAACTTTCAGTTTTATGTTTTTCCTGTCAATAAGATACCGGGTTAAAGGCCAGATAGAGTTCAAATTCAGTTACTGACTATTTTTGTTTTCTGGTACCTATCACAAGATAGAGTTCAAATTCAGTGACTGACTATTTCTGTTTTCTGGTACCTACCACAAGCTGTAAATAGTTCAGATTAACTCTTATTTTTTGTGTCAAATATCTGATTGCTACTTTGTAGTTCAATTCTACCAATTGTATATCTTCATATATTCATTAAAGTTACAACCAGGAATAAAACAGGTTTTACCAGACTGTTCCCAATTATCGCCTAGACATCAGCAGTGATACCAACCAGAAGCTGATACTGAGCAGAGACTAGTAGATTCAGAGTGAGAAGTCTTGGGTCTTAGTTTCTGGGTGTACCACTCGTCATTGCAGGCCCTTCTTAACCTTACAATTCTTGTATGTATGTAAAATGGAGAAAATAATTTTGTTTGCCACATAAAACATTGCAAAAACAAAGGGAATTGTGTGTGTATAACATACTTGTAAATGGAGAGGATTATTATTAATGCCTACAATCCATTATGACATATGTTAGACATTTGAAGCAGGAACTTACCAAATGATACCTCATATATTAAGCACAGCTTCGCAGGAATTCAATTTGATATAAGAAAAATATGACATTTTAATGTGTCCTAGAGGAATACAGAGAATGATCATCATTTTTTCTTTTTGGGCAATTTAAGAAGAAAACACACAGTTAATTCCAAATTTCTATGAGAAAGTTACCTCTTGATAAATATTATAACGAAACAATAAATAATTTAGAGGAGAGAAAACAGGAAAACTGATGATCAAACCTGCAGAAAGGTAAATATAATACAATGGAAGTAAGAAAAATAAATTTAGAGGATTTTCATTGAGTCATTCAATTCAAATTGCTAAAAATCTAAAAATATGCCTAATGACTAACATAGAGACTACAAGTTCCCTCCATTTGCATACCATAGAATTGAAAATATTCAGATTTTCTAAATCTGAGATTGATCTCAGAATAATTTATGGAAAGATCTGTATTTTGTTGGAGAGAGGATTTAACTTGGAAACTTTGGCTTAAAAAAATTATGTTTTTGTATCTCTGCAGTTGAATGCATTTTGAAGTGGACAGTTAAGAAAAAAAAGACACAAATCATTAGGGCTGGAAATTAAATATAGCCTGATAACTGCAATCTTATGCTGTTAATATGATGAAAAAGAAAACTGATACCTCACTGTAAACAAAGCAGTTATCGCATTGTTTAAGTGTAGAAACCATAAACATCTTTATTTAATATGCAATTTTATTATAAACATTTTAGTCACTTTCTCAAATTCAAAGATTTTTCAGTTATCATGTTCCACCTCCACATCATTCAGCATGCACTATTTGTCAATTCAGTATTCCTTTCTGCAAACAATTCTTATGCTCATGTTTTTCAAAACTTTTTTAAAATTTATTTTTCATCTTTTCTTTTCTATAGAATTTGAAGTAAACTATTTTAGCCGTCACCTGTTATAGAAAGTCTAAATTGGCCGGGTTTGGTGGCTCAGCCTGTAATCCCGTGTTTTGGGATGCCGAGGTGAGTGAATTACCTGAGCCTGAGGGTTCGAGACCCCCCTGGGCAACTTGGTGAAACCTCATCTCTACAATAAATCAAAAAATCAGCCGGGCGTGATAGCACGTGCCTGTAATTCCGGCTACTTGGAAGGCTGATGTGGTAGGATTGCTGGAGTCCAGCAGGTCGAGGCTGCAGTGGCAGGCAGCGGCCACTGCACTCCAGTCTGGGTGCCAGAGTGAGACTCTGACTCAAAAAAAAAAAAAAAGTCTAAATTAATTGCCCTCAAATATCAGGTACATAGAGAACATGTTGAAACTTGTAAAAATGCAGATTTCTGTTTCTAAAGATCTTTCCATAATTGGAGCTCATAAATCTATTTTTTTTCCACTAACACAGTCTGAGGCAGGCGATTTCTAGATACATTGGAAACCTACAAATTTGATGTATGTGAACATGGGTGAGAAGAATTTAGGATTTGGTATCGCTGAGGAATTTAAAATCTTGTCTCAAGGGAAAGAGAAAAGGATTAATATTAATTGAACATAGGCAGTCATCATGCCGAGTGCTTTATACACAATGTCTCAATTAATCTCACCCATATCTTCTGGAGGTGAACATTATTGTCTCAGTTTTAGTATCATAGTTATTCAGTAGGTGAACTTGATATTCCATTTATTTTTTTGCTTCAATGCCCAGTGGGATTCTGTGTTCGATTGTAATTTATTAAATATCTTTTTATCTTAAAGAAAATAACAAGCAATGGTAATATATCAACAATTTAAATCTTTGAATGTTCAGCGTGATGAAGGCAGGAGTAAAAAAGACTTTTGTAGGAAATACTTTTTAAGATTTATGATGAATTATAGCCAAAGAACTCGTAAGATGAATTCATGAAGGGCAAGTTATTTTAGTCACTGAGGAAGGGAAAGGGCAAATAAAAGACCGTAGGCTCATTCAGTGATTTCCTAATTTTGTTCAAGAGTTTGCTCACAAATTGAAATTGATTAGGATAATGAAAGGGAAATAGTTAAAACACAATGAAAATTCAGAGACTGAGTACTAAAAAATGAACCCTACCTTTAGTTAGCATTATTGCCAATTAGTATAATATTTGACACACCAATATATTGTGCGTGTATGTGTGTGTGTGGGAAAGATAAATACAAACCTGTATTTTTGCAGTGAGAACATTTTTATATTTATTCCCAGCCTCAAGATGCAACTTTGCTTCTCTTACAGATTTTAACTACTTTGGTCAAATGTAGATAGTTTTCCTTTTTTAAAAAAAATCCTTTTCTTTGAGTGGTCTTTCTATTTTTACAATCTCTTCAATAATCTTTATTTTTTTACTCTATGAGCCTCATCCTGGCTTCTCACCTACCCCTGGAGTTTCTAGACCATTTCTCCTGCTTGTTTATGTCATTCAGCCATATCTGTGCAAATCTGAGGTCCAGCTGCCACAAATTGTCTGCATTCATTCCCCCAGCTTAGGCTTTTGGGTCTTTTCTAGAGCTCTGATGGGTGGTGACAAATTCTCTGTAAGTTTACACAGCTTTCTACAAGCAACCTTCTAGAATTAATCCAAGAAAGTTACTTCTTCCCTCAGCTTGTATATTTGGGTCAGTTGTACACATGACTATTCAACTTAAAGACCATCTCAACTATATACTTAGCTTCACCCTTCTTTCTTAATTCAGAGTGAAAGTAAAACTCATAACTGAAATAGAAGTTCAAAGGTAAAACCATACTTTGAATATAATCTGACAGTTTTAATTATTCAATTAAGGATGTGAGTTGAAAATTAGTGACATGATTTGATTAATCTTATTAGGAGTTCAAAAGAAGTCAGTGTTTGACTTTTCAAGAATAATTAGCAATTATGTGTAAAACCTGCATCTCTGAACCAATGTATTAATCACATGAGACTATAACTAATTTAAAAGGGTAAAATTCTGTAAAACAGTCTACGATGGCATATTTCTTTTCTAGTCAAATAAATATACAGGTAGAAGAGACACATATTTTTCTTATTCAACTTATTATTTATTCTACTTAACAAATATAATACTATATACACATTGCATATATATAGTATTTATAGTATATACATTATATATAGTGATCACAGTGTGCTTTGTGAAACTCATGTGATTCAGTTTCTATTCAATTGTTTATCAGTCAGTCAGGTAAATGGAGGCCATTCTAGGATTTTAAACAGAAATAGGCTGAATGTGGAGAATTAGAGGCTTAGTACTGCAAATGCAATTGGAAGGTTGGAGAAAGCTGCTGTTAGGAAAATTCAGAAGTGGAGACACCATAGGACAGAGACACTCCCACCTGTGGGGTGAGCAATCTGTAGCGTGGAAGTAGGGAACTCTCCAGATGATGTCTAGAACTCCGCTCGCAGCAGAAACTGTGCATGATCTCTGCTTGCAGTAACAAAGAGAACAAAGGCAAAAGTTTATGTCCAACAGCTGTTGCTAGAGACTAATAGGAGTCTCCTCTTCTGCTTTCTGTATCTGGAGAGAACAACCCGCGGTGCCATCATCTTACCCAGAAGCTGACTGGAAAGGAGATTCATTTGAAGGTTAGGGATTATACTAAGTGTAAACAGACCACATCTGAAACAATGAAGCAATCATAGGTAATCGTTCATGGGTTTCAATAAAAATTTCCAGTATTGATCAATTTTCAAATTCTCAAAGAAATATTTTTAATTTTTAAAGAATAGATCCAATCGCCAGCTTTACCTTACAGAAGGTACCTTTGTCCTTTGATGCTATATCAATGTGCTGATGTGGCTTTAATCCATGTAGTCTAGAGAGGGAATGATAACTATTAATTTAGCCTCAGATAGCAATGTAAATGTTTTTGACACCCATGTTAACCTTGCAAACACAAAATAAAAACCTTAGAATTTAGAAATAAAAATTTATTGTCCTTACTTTTAATTTCAAATGTTATTTTGAATCTGCATGTAGGATATTTTTATAAATTTCTATTAAATTTCATCTTAGTCATTTTTGACAGTTCTAATTCATTAAGACTTTTTTTGAGTGAAGGTTTTTTTTAAGATGATAAATTACCTTTGAATGAGTGAATTTAATACATAACAATATTTTTTGTTAAAGTGAGAACATATTAATTTTAACTATATGTACACATAATTATATATTTTGTCTTTCTTCCTGGAAGCCTGTCCTCTTGGTCAAATTCTTCTAGTTGTGCCTTTCCTTAGACCTCTTTCCCCCTTACCAACTCCTTTTTATTAATTTCTCTCACTGCCTTTACCACATGTTGAATCTTAGTCTTTCAAATATGTGAGCTCTAAACACTTCACTGACATGGATAAAAGGAAGCATAGATAAAACAGAGACACCAAGGGACAATTTATCAAAATGTAGTAGAGAAAAAACAAAGATAAGAGTAAAACTAAAGAATGTAATAGGACATTAAAGATGTAATTTGGTGATGTATTATAAAATTCCTTTCTCATATTTCCTATCTATAAGTAAGAAGGTTTAAGTTAATAATTATTGAAAATAAGCTCTATCTTTTAAAATAATCAAACACGAAAAACTAAAAACTAAAAAAGTATTCTCATTTTTTAATTACAATATAAATTTTTTTACAATATAAAAATATAGCTGTGTTTCCTTTATCTATAGGAAGTGACAATTTTACTCCTCAGATTATAAATAAAATAGATCTAAGGAAAAAAACACAATTTTCTGAAAGATGGAAACACTATATAGTGGCATCATTTATTATTTTCCTTAATTGCAAAACAATAACTATTTTTCAAATCCAAAGATTAAAATACTCTTGAAATCTCTGAGACCCAAATCTGTTTACCTTTAAGGACATTCTAATGTCTCTGCAATGCTTGAGATGTCAAATTTCTACATTATATATTGTTGATGTGAAGAACACATAAGGAAGTCGGTTGAACAGATTTTCCCTGTGAATTACAGTATTGTATTTCCATGTGCGAATGATATTCACAACAGCAATGTATAATAAGGCAAACATCTCATGGGCTATACAATTTACATGGTTAGAATCTGGCTCAGTTATCAGAGCTGGAAGGTAGAGAGGAGTTGAATGGTAAGGAAGTGCCAAAGACTAAAGACTAGTTGACGTTGGAGTGCAGAGCTCTAGGTGAGTGTTTTCATTTTTAACCCTATTCCTTCATAAGTAGAATTACTTTGGTGTCTTTTTCTTTTTTTTCCCAAGCTGAGCTTCTTGTTATAGCTTTGTTATTTGTAAAAGTTCTTAATGAGAACAAATACAACAGATACAGATAGTTTGATTCTAATTGTGCCTGATAACTTATTAAAATAACAGAAAACAAGACTAATTTTTCTGAAACAGTTATGAAATGAGTAGCTATTTTATGTACATTATTTCATTTTACCTTCACTAGATTCTAAGAGAAGATTTTCTTCCACTTTTCTGTATCAGCTGAGGCTCAGATTGGTTAAATAACTTTCCCAATTTATGCGACTAACTTGTATCAGAGTGTAATGATAAACATGGGGCTCTATCTGCAGCAAAGTCTCTTCCTCTTTTCCTTAAAAGACACAATGCCTCAGGAGGGAAGAAAATATTCCTTATTTGACTTTCATGACGTGTGATTATGACCATCACAAAACAGTAATGATCATCTAAATTAATACAGCTCCTTCTTCCTGAAAATCTGGCATATCAAAATAGTATAAAAGCAGTTGTCATTTTTAAAAATTACAATTGTTGGTCAGGCATGATGGCTCACACCTATAATCCTAGCACTTTGGGAAGCGGAAGTGGGAGGATTGCTTGCTTAGGAGTTGAGACTAGCTTATGTAAGTCAATGAGACCTCATCTCCACATAAATGAAAGAAAGAAAGAAAGAGAGAGGGAGGGAGGGAGGGAGAGGGAAGGGGGAGGGGGGAGAGAGAGAGAGAGAGAGAGAGAGAGGAAGGAAGGAAGGAAGGAAGAAAAGAAGGAAGGAAGGAAGAAAGAAAGAAAGAAAAGAAAAGAAAAGAAAAACTAGCCTCATATAGTGGTGCATGCCTGTAATTCCAGCTACTCAGGAGGCTGAGGTGGAAGGATTTCCTGAGCCCAGGAGGTCAAGGCTGTGGGAAGCTATCATCATGCCACTGCCCTCCAGCCTGGGCAACAGAGTGAGATTCCTGACTTTAAAAAAAATGCCAGAGAAGAATATCTAGCCTCTCTGTTGCATTACCAAAGAAGGATAAAAGAGACAGAATAATGTTCTTGGAGGCAAATCATGTTTTATGAATTGAATAGGAGAAAACTAACAAAAAATAAAACACCAAGTCTCTTGATGTTAAGCACTGTATTAGTTAGTGTTTTTCACATATCTTTGTATCAGTTTTATCCTTTCTAAAATCTAAAAATAACAACTAACTGTCCAAAAAGTCATGTAACTTTCCAACTGGCTGACCAGTCAGTGATGAGTTCAGTATGTACACACATCATTTCAATTTTTTTTTTTAATCTGGAGTCTCACTTTGTCACCCAGGCTGGAGTGCAGTGGCAAGCTCACGGCCACCCCAGTGTTGACCCGCTGGCTCAGGCGATCCTTCTGCCTCAGTCTTCCAAGTAGCTGGGACTACAGGCATGCACTACCAGGCCTGGCTAATTTTTTTGATTTATTGTAGAGATGAGGTCTCACCAAGTTGCCCAGGCTGTTCTTGAACCCACGGGTTCCTCAGCCTCCCAAAGCGCTGGGATTACAAGTTTCAGCACTCAGCCCATCATTTCAGTTTTAAAGTTGATGTGCTTCTTGGTTAGCATGTATGCAATATTTTAGTTCAAAATTTATGATGATCAGAGTTTGAATGAAGTTGTTAAACATATTTATTTATTGAGGGCTCCCTGCATGCCAAATTGAATTTAGTGTTTACCTGCATTAGCACTAATCCTTACAAAAGTCTTTGATATAGGTTTCCTATCCCATTCTACAGATATAGGATCTCAGACACAGGGAGATGGATGTAGAAAGTAGAAGAGTCCTTATTCAAATTCAAATCTATATCCTAGCTGATGGTCTTGAATTAAACTACAGTGCATTATAGATTTCCCTAGAGTAGTGTTTAAGTAAACAAAACAATTAGAAGCAAATGAAATATTGGGATATTTTAGTTCGAGGTTTAATGTAAACATTTCAATAATCACTATAAAAGTGGTAGGGATTTGAGGGAATATTTTATTGTACTGTTAATATTTTCAAAAAAGAACACAAATTATTATGTACCTGATTGCAACTATCTAAAAAACAAACATATTCGTGGGAAAGTACTAAAAGATGACAAGAAATAAAAATATGTTATTTGATTGGATGGTGGTATGATAGATAAGATTTGCCCCAAATTTTACTTATTGTATGATTATACTGTATTTTATTTTGTAAGATGATAGAAAAAAATAAGGACTGATTTTTAAAATTTACATGCAGTTTAAGTAAAAATTCATATCAGTAAAATTACTTTTGCTACTAAGAAAAATAGATATTGCATGTAGGCACAAGAACTTAAAATAACCTTGTAACTTACACAAATCCTGTTGTCTCCTGTGAGTTTTAAAGCCTTTGCATAAACTTTATTTTACATCATTTTCTCTTGTATTCCATCCTATATACAAGTTGATGGTGTATATAAGAGGAAAAAGAAGCCCTTCAAATTTCCTCAACCACAATTATTTTCATTAGAACTTACTTTTCTATTTCAGAATCTACATGTAGAATTTGAAGGCTAGGGTTCTAAAACAGGTAAATATCTACCCAGTGTCTTTGTGTTTTTGTTCTCCAATTCTACATATATATACAAATGAGTTCTATATAGATGTGAACTTATTTTCTTATGCCTTCAGTACTATATCCATGGGTGGATTTATACTCTCAGTCATGGCACGTTGGAAAATATTGACCAATTTTCCCACCGAGGAAAATTTACTGGGCATGGAAAGTCAACAAGACAGTGGAAAATGAGAAGGTGAATGCTTGAAAAAAGAGGAGTATAACCAATATTTTGGACTGATTTTGCTCTAAGCGTTTCTGTAGATTTAGACAGGGTGACAGAGTGATGAGAAACCGACACTTTAAAAAGCTCATGAAGCTGGAGAAACAAAAAGTTTAATTCACTCCCAAAGAGGGCCCATTAAGTCTCCTACATTTGATTGGGATCCTGAAGGGATGCACCCTAGGAGCAAGAATGCATTAAAAAATAGGTTAGCCTTATACACATTGAAACCCTAGTTTTGAATTATTTCAACCTCACACATTGGATAAAGATGCTCCCAGAATACTAAGGTCACTAGTTTACTAGAGGTAAATTAAATCCTCTCCTGAGGATTACATCATCATCTGAAGCTGCATTACTTTACAATTTTAGATTTACAATGCTTGACACTCATTCAGAAATAATAGGCACACAAATAGTTAAGAAAACAAAAACAAAAATGAAGCAAACCTAGGGAACACTCTCCTGGGCATCAGCCTAGGCAATGAATTCACGGCCAAGTCCTCAAAAGCATATGCAGCGAAAAACTGAAACTGACAGGTGGGATCTTATCAAGCTAAAAAGTTTCTGCACAATAAAAGAAACCATCAAGAGAGTAAAAAACAACCCACAGAATGAGGTAAAATATTTGCAAACTATGCATCCAACAAAGGCCTAACATCCAGAATCTATAAGGAACTTAAATGAATTGACAAGGGAAAAAAATGACCCCATTAGAAAGTGGGCAAAGGACGTGAACAGATGCTTCTCAGAGAAAATCATAAAAGCTACCCAAAAAATTGAAAAAATGTTTAACATCACTAATCATCAGAAAAAGGCAAATCAAAACTATGAGACACCAGTCAAAATGACTATTATGAAAAAGTAAAAGATCAACAGATGTTGGCAAAGCTATGGAGAAAAGGAAACACTCATTCACCGTTGGTGGGAATGTAACCTAGTTGAACCCCTATGGAAAGCAGTTTGGAAATTTCTCAAAAAACTAAAAATAGACCTACCATTCAACCTAATAATCCCACTAATCCCGCCTCTGGGTAGATACCCAAAAGAGCATAATTCATTTTACCAAAAGACACCTGCACTCATGTTTATCACAGAAATATTCACAATAGCAAAGACATGGAACCAATTCAGGTGCCCTTAATGGTAAATGTGGTACATATATACTATAGAATACCATGCAGTCATTAAAAAAGAACAAAATCATGTCATTTGCGGTATCACAGATGCAGCTAGAGGTCATCATTCTAAGTGAATTATCCCAGAAACAGAAAACTGAATGCTGCATGTTCTCACTCACAAATGGGTACTAAACACTGGGCACTGCTAAGGATGGGGAGAAGAGGGGAAATAAGGGATGCAAAACCACTTATTGGGTACCACGTTCACATTGAGTACCAGGGTGGGTGTGGGGGTGGAAGGGCTACTCATACCTATGTAACAAGATCTTCACACACACCCCCGATTCTAAATACAATAAATTAATTTTTTTTTAATTTTAAAGATGTAGGGTACACTTCAGGGTTAGGTATACAAATGTTCATTATGCAGGTACCCTTGTTGATGAGGTGTACCCTTCACCCCCAGTCATTTCCCTCAACCACAGATCCCTCCCCCCTCCCTGGGCAGTTTCCCACTACTGCCAATCCCTTTCTTATAGTATTATGACAATCTTATTTTTTATTTTTATTTTTTGAGTTGGAGTCTCACTCTGTCGCCCAGACTGGAGTGCAGTGGCTGCTCCCGGCCACCACAGCCTCTACCTGCTGGGCTCCGGCAATCCTTCCGCCTCCGCCTTCTGAGTAGCTGGAACTACAGGCGCGAGCTACCACGCCCGGCTGTTTTGTTTTATTGTAGAGATGAGGTCTTGCCAAGTTGCCCAGGTGGGTCTTGAACCCACGGGCTCAGGACATCCACTCACCTCAGCCTCCCAAAGCGCAAGATTACAGGCTGAGCCACCAAGCCCAGCCAGTATTATGACAACTGATCAAGGTTCATTTATGAGTGAAAACATATGGTACTCTATTCTTTGTTTCTGTGATAGATCACTGAGTATGATAGACTCTAAAGCCATCCAAGTTGCTGCAAAGTTCATATGTTTGTCTTTCTTTATGGCTGCATAATATTCCATTGTGTATATGTACCACATTCTTTAATCCAGTGCAGTTTTGATTGGCAGTACGGTTGGTTCCATGTTTTTGCTGTTGTGAATAGTGCAGGAATAAACATGCATGTTCAGGTATCTTTTATGTAGAAAGATTTGAGTTGCTCTGGGAATATTCCATGTAGGAGAATATCCGGGTCACATAGAAGGTCAATTTCTAGTTCTTTTATAAATTGCCACACTGACTTCCAAAGAGGTTGCACTAGTTTGCATTCCCACTAGCAGTGTAGAAGCGTTACATTTTCCCTGCATCCTTGCCAGAATCTGTTTTTTGTTTTATTAATAATAGCCATTCTTACTAGGGTTAAATGGTATCTCAGTGTGGTTTTGATTTGCATTTCTCTGATGATTACTCTGGCTAAGCACTTTTTCATGGGTCTGCCCATACATCTTCTTTTGAGAAGTGTCCATTCATGTCTTTTGCCCACTTTTTAATGGGGCTGTCTGGTTTTTTTTTTTTCCTTTTGGCGTGTTTGATTTCCTTGTAAATCCTGGATGTTAGGCCTTTGTCAGATACACAGTTGGCAAATATTTGTTCCCATTCTGTGGGTTGTCTCCCTGCTCTCTTGATGGTTTCTTTTGCTTTGCAGAAGTTCATCAGTTTGATGAGGTCTCATTTGTCATCTTATCCCTTTTGGCATTGGCACTTGGGGTTTTGATCACGAATTGGTTGCCAGTTCCAATTTCTATAGGGGAGTCTCCTGCATCTTCTACAGTTCTTATAGTTTGAGGTCCTTATGTTTAGGTCTTTGATCCATTTAGAGTTTTTTTTTGTGTGTGTGTATGGTGCTAGGTAGGGATCCTGTTTCAGTCTTCTGCATGTAACCAACCAGTTTTCCCAGTACCATTTGCTAAATAAGTTCTCCTCTACCCAGTGGTTGTTTTTGGAGGCTTTGTCAAATATGAGTTGGTTGAGAAATTGAGGCTTTGCTTCCGGAATCTCTATTCTGTCCCATTGGTTCGTATGCCTGTTCTTGTACCAATACCAGGTCGTTTTGATTATTGTCGCTTTATTATAATAGAGTTTAAAGTCTGGGAGTGTAATACCTCCTGCTCTCCTTTTTTTGGTGAGGATTGTTTTGGCGATTCGTGGTCTTTTATGTTTCCATCTGAATTCCTGTATTGTTGTATCCAGATCTGAGAAGAATGCTGCTGGCAATTTAACGGGTACTGTGTTAAATCTGTAGATTGCCTTTGGTAGGATGGCCATCTTAACTGTGTTAATTTTTCCTATTCATGAGTATGGAATATTTTTCCATTTGTTTGTGTCTTCTTGGATTTCTTTGAGCAGCATTTTGTAGTTCTTATTTTAAAGGTATTTCACTTCTCTGGTTAGGAAGATGCTGAGGTATTTCATTTTTTTGTGGCTATTGTGAATGGGGTGGTGCTTTTTATTTGGTTCTTCACCTGCTTGTTGTTGCTATATAAGAATGCAACTGTCTTTTGTGCATTTATTTTGTAACCCAAGACTTTGCCAAAGTCCTTTATCAATGTAAGCAGGTTTTTGAAAGATTTTCTTAGATTTGCGAGATATAGGATCATATTGTCAGCAAAGAGGGATAACTTAACTTCCTCTTTTCCTATTTGGTTACCCTTGATTTCCTTCTCTTGTCTCATTATTCTAGCTAGGACTTCCAACACAATGTTTAACAAGAGGGGTGAGAGTGGGCAGTCTTGTCTTGTTCCAGTTTTCAGGGGAAATGTTTCCAATTTCTGTCCATTGGGCAATATGCTAGCTGTGAGTTAATTATAGGTGGTGCTTACTATTTTGAGGTATGTTCCTTCTATACCTAGGTGTTTGAGGGTTTTTGTCAAGAAGGTATGCTGGGTTTTATCTAAAGCTTTTTCTGAATCTAATGATATAATCATATGGTTCTTATTTTTACATCTGTTGATGTATTTAATTGCATTGATGGTCTTGCAGATGTTGATTCAGCCCTGCATCCTGGGGATGAAGCCTACTTGGTCATGGTGGATGATTTTTGAGATGTGCTGTTGGATCCAATTTGTAGAACCTTGTTGAGGATTTTTACATCTATGTTCATAAGGGATATTGGCCTGTAGTTCTCTTTTTTTGTTGCATCTTTACTTGGTTTGGATATCAGTGTGATGTTAGCTTCATAAAGTGATTTGGGGAGAATTCTATCTTTCTCAATTGCCTGGAATCCTTTATAAAATTGGCATTAGCTCCTCCTTGTACGTTTTGTAATATTGTTCTGGAAAAATATCCAGTCCAGGTTTTTTTTTTTTGTAGGTAGTTTTCTTATGATGGAGTAAATTTCTTGGGTTGTTATTGGTTATTTAGTGCCTCAATGTCTTCTTGTTTCAACACTGGGAGGTTGTGTGATGTCAGAAAGTCTTCCATTTCATTTAGGTTATCAAGTTTGTTTCCACACAGGTGTGCATAGTAAGCTCTGATAATCTTCTGTGTATTTTGGGAGTCAGTTGTGATTTGATCTTTTGTTTCTCTGATCGTGTTTATTAGGGCTTTTTCTCTCCTTTTCTTGATCATTCTGACTATGGGTCTGTTAATCGTGTTAATTCTTTCAAAGAACCAGGTTTTTGTTTTATTGATGTTTTATATGGTATTTTTGTCTTCTATGTCCCATATTTGGGCTTTTACTTTGGTGATCTGGATTCTTCTGTTAAAGTTAAGATATTGGTGGTCTTGTCTTTCCAGCTTCCTTAGTGAATTGTTAGACTGTTAACTTGTGATCTTTCCATTTTCTTGATGTATGTTCATAGGGATAAAAATTCCCCTCTTTGGATTGATTTCATGTCATTCCAGAGGTTTTTGTAAAATGTTTCTTTATTTTCATTTGTTTTCAGGAATCTTTTAATTTCTGTTTTGATTTTGGTGTTGACCAAGTAGTCATCCAGCATCTTGCTATTTAGTGTCCATGTCTTTGTGAGCTTTGGGGAAATTTTGTTGGTGTTGATATTTATTTTTATTTCACTGTGGTCTGAGAAGGTGCATGGCAATATTTCAGTCTTATGGAATTTGTTTATGGCCGAAGATGTGATTGATCTTGGAGTATGTTCCATGTGGTGGTGAGTAGAATGTATATTCCGTGGTTGTTGGGTAGAATATTCTGTAGGTATCTATTAAGTCCATTTGGTCAAACATCAAGTTGAGGTTCCAGATCTCCTTGTTGATTTTGTGCCTTGGTGATTGATCTATCTGGGCTGTTAGTGGGGAATTTAAGTACCCAGCTATAATAGTGTTAGAGTCAATATCTTTTTTTAGTTTACATAGTAGTTGCCTTATAAATGCCAGTACTTATAAATGCTGTGTTGGTTGCATATATGTTTAGGATGGATATTTCTTGTTGATGGATTGAACCTTTTATCATTATGTAGTGTCCTCACATATCTTTTTTAATTTTTGAGAGCTTAAAGGTTGTTTTGTCTGATATTAAGATTGCGACTCCTGCCTTCTTTTGTGATCCATTTGCCTGGAAACTCATTTTCCATCCTCTAACTTTAAGTCTGTGTGCATCCCTTGTGGTGAGATGAGTTTCCTGGATGCAGCAGATAATTGGGTCATGGTTTCTTATTCAGTTTGCCATTTTGTGTCTTGTCAGTGGTGCATTTAGTTCATTCACATTCAGGTTATTTTAGTGTGATTGTTTAATACCATCATGATATTCTTATAGTTTTTTCTTTCTTTGTTTGTTTTCTTTTAGACTTGGGGTTGATGTGTGTGTATTTTCAAATTTGCTATTGTCATGTGTTCTCTGTTGATTCTGTGCTCTGCTGTTCTGTTGGGAAGTATGTGGTCATTCTTTTTTTTCTTTTTTCTGTGCTTAATACCTTTTTAAGCATTTCCTGTAGAGCTGATCTGGTAGCTGCATAATCCTTTAGGGATTGGATGTCTGGGAAGAATTTTAATTCTCCATTGCTGTCAAAGCTGAGCTTGACTGGGTAGGAAATTCTTGCTTGAAATTGATTATCTTTGAGAAATTTGAATATTGGACTCTAGTCCCTTCTTGCTTGTAGAGTTTCTGCCATAGGTCTGCTGTTATTCTGATTGGTTTTCCAAGTAGATAATCTGACCATTCTCTTTCGCTGTTTTAGGATTTTTTTGTGTGTGCCTACTTTGTGTAGGTGAATTACTATGTGTCTAGGGGTTGGTCTTCTCATTTGATATCTTGTGAGGGTTCTCTGTATCTCTTATGTTTGGCTAGTCACGTTTCTGCTGAGATGGGGAAAGTTTTCTTGGATAAACCTCCTGGAATACTTGCCCCAAGGTGTTTTTCATTTCTTTTTCTTCTTCTGGAATACCAATCAGGCATAGGTTTGGCTTCTTGATATAATTGCACATCTCTTGTTGGCTTTGTTCTTTCTTTCTGAGTTTTCTTTCTATGTTATTTACAGATGGAGTTACTTCCATGTTCTGATCTTGAAGTTCTAAGATTCTTTCTTCAGCTAGTTTAATTCTGCTTTCCATGCCTGTCTCTTGTTATTTATTTTCTGGATGAAATTTTTTTATGGCCCAAATCTCTGTTAAGCTTCTTTTAGTGTTGCATCTTGCCTTTCTTGAGTCTTATTTACTCTTTTCATCCATTACCTTATCCCTGTCATATTCTGGGGCCAGTCTTGGTGACCTCCATTGTTTGGGTTCTGAAGTCTGACTTTTCAGGCGTTTTCTCTTTGTTACACTGGAAATTACCTGTGACTTTCCCTTGTTTCATCCTCATTTGGGACAGATCCTTTTCTTTGTTCTTTAGTTCTATTATTTAGTGACAGTGGGAGAGGTTTTCACTTCTGATGTTTGCTCAGTCTTTATTCTTCCCTTATTGGGGCTCTGTATTTGTTCTATTTTGAAACAGGACTGTGGGTGGGAAACTTTGCTGTCTCTGGTAGTTTTGAGAGTTGAATAAGGTGGAGGATGGGGAGCTAAGATTTAGAAACTACTTGCAAATCACAATGTTCACTGATTGTAGTATGGATTCCCTGAGATCCACTCCCCCCCACCACTCTATATCGCATTGCAATGAGTACATGTGTGTACTCTCTCAGTCCAAGATACAGTAACAGCAATAAGGAGAACAGAGAAGGGTAGAATGAAATAAGATGGACAAAACTTAAAAAAAAACACAAAACAATGAAAGCAGAAACCAAAGCAAAATACAATTGAACACACACACACACACACAGACACACACACACACCAAAACAAACTGGAATAACAACAAAGCAAAACCAACCAAACAAAACAACAACAAAAAACTCAGGAAAATGAAACACACACACACACACACACACACACACACACCTAGCACAAAATGAATGGAGAAGAAAAAGAGAAAGGATGAAAAAAATAAACAAAGATGAAAGAAAAAAATAGGAATTCAGATTGAGCCCACACATATATATTGCAAGACACATTAAACTAAAAAAAAGAGAACAAAAGGTCAAGAGCAAATCAGCAAAAAAAATCCTGAAAGATGAACACTCAATCATTCACATACACACATAAACAGAAAACAAAAAAGTGAAGAAAGAGAAAAAAGAAAAAAATTGGGGGGCATGCAGATCAAAACCCTCACATACACATTTATGTACAAAGGAAAAATATTTTAAAAATTAGAAATACTAACAAACAGACAAATTTTTTTTAAAAATAAAAAACCAAAACAAAACAAACCCCATCCTCTTGTGGCAGGCTCTGTCATTGTTCCCCTCATCTTCTTCTCTGCTGTCTCCTGCAGAGCTTAGACCTCATTCACTTTCTCCCCAGTGTTCGGACCAGGGAAGGAGGAGGGGCCTTGTGGGGGTGAATGGGGCTGTAGTTCTCTCCTGCCACTCTCTTATGATCAGGGGGACCCCCTCCATTGGGAAGGTGCAGGATTGTCTTTTCCCCAGTCCTCACAGGGGGTGCCCCAACCAGGCCTATCCTGGAGTGGAGTCCTCCTAACATGACTGATATCCAGGTTCTGCCTGGGTTTGTCCTTCTCAGTCATACCCCAACTGTGTGGGTCTGACATTCAGAGAATTGCTGGGGAGGAGGGGGTTTGGATCAGCCCTGGACTCACCACTGATCTCTTTGGAGGTCTTCCTTGTCCTTTTCTGGCCACACTCTTTGTCCTGTGACTGAATCAGAGTAGGGAGTGGGGTGCCTGAGACTCAGCACTCCACCTATCCCTCTGGAGTCTGTGCTTTCAGGATATTCCCTCTGAGTCATAATCAACCCCTGACTAGTTGATCCACCAACAACAGAGATCAGGTCTGTTGCTCTGTGGTGAGCAAGCCAGAGCACTTTCTTGCCTTGTTTTCAAAATGGTGGCAGGGTGCCTCTTTCATCTTCTCCAGTGGGACTCTGCCTCTGGGTTCCCTCTGTAGCACTTGCTGCCAGTGTCCAGCCAGTTGCTACAGTCGTGAGGCAGAGCCCAGAACCAGCAGTCTTTCCCGCTGCAGTGGTGAAGCAGAGCCTGGGCTGGTAGTCTTTCCCCACAGCTTCTTCCCAGGAAAACTTTTGTCAGTTAAAAAAAATGCCAATTGTCTTCTGTGAACTGAGAAGCACTAGGGACCAAGCAGAGCAACTGCAGTACCAGCTCCTTCACCAAGAGAACACTGGCTACTTGCTTATGAGCTCCTACTTAGTCACTCCCAGCAGCTTCTTCTCAGGGAGGGTTTTTTGATGAAAAAAAGAAGAAAAAGAATGGTGCTAGGCCTCTGCATTCTGGGAATCACTAGGGTCCAAACAGAGCAACTGAGGCACCAGCTGTTTCACCAGGAGAGCCCTGGCCCCTTGTTCCCAAGCCCTGACTCAGTCAGCCACTCACACACTCACTTACTCACCAACATGTTCACAAAATTTTCCATACACCTAATCACACTGGGACTCATATAGTCTGACGGACTTGGCCCCTATCTTCCCCCATTATCAAAATAAAAAATTTTAAAAAAGAAGAGGCAATAGACAATAGAAACATACCAATGGAGCTTCCAGTAAATAACTTATCAGACAGACTTTAGAATAGCCATGGTTAAAGAGGATAAAAGATGAGATTAGATATTTTAGAAGAGGATTAGAGGGTATAAAAAATGGAGGTTCTAAGAGTGAAAAACATATTATTTAAAATTGAGAAATCAATGGCCTTGTTTAACGCAGATTGGACACAACTGAAGAGAAAATTAATGAACTGAGATGTGACATTGCAACAAAATCAACGGAAGCTAGAAGAAAAGAAATGGTATCTTTTAGGGGCCAAAATAAAATAACTGCCAGTGAGAGTGCTAAACCCAAGAGATTTTCTTTTCGGATGAAAGATGAAGACAATTTTGAAGCAACCCCCCCCCCAAAAAAAAAACAAAAAACAAAATTCTGAACTGATTACTGCAGATAAGATAAAGAAAATAATAAAATATTGTTTTCTGTTGATAAGAATCAAATCTCAGGTTTGTAATCCCAGCACTTTGGGAGGCTGAGGTGGGAGAATTGCTTGCGCCCAGGGATTTGAGACCAGCGTGGGCAACATAGCAAGACTTAGCCTCTACAAAAAATAGAAAATCAACTGGACGTGGTGGCATGCACTTGTAGTCCCAGCTACTCAGGAGTTTAAGACAGGCGGATTACCTGAGCCCAGGAGGTTAAAGCTGTAGTGAGCCATGACTGTGCCACTGCACTGCACTCCAGCCTGTGAGAAAAAGTGACTCTTGAAAAAAAAAAAAAAAAACTCAAACAGAAGGCTGATGAGGAAGAAGGGAATTAAGAAAAACAATAGAATTATGATTATTTGAACCAAATATAATATTTACTGTATAAAAGAGAAATAATAATCATTTCTAAGATTTAAAGTACATATGGAATAAAAAAATGAAAAAAATAACCTGAAAAAACTGAAATTATGTTAGGATCTTGAATTCTCCTACTACAGAGTAAATATACCAATTAATTCATCTCTATTTCAGAACACCTTACCCATTTTTTTTCTTCATTCCTCTACATAGCACTATCAGCATCTATCTATGTGTGTTAGTTACTCATACTTACTGCCTTTCTCTATTTCATTCTTTTTGTTAATGACATCTGGCATCAACAACTGGAATAATACATGCTTCACAAATTCTGCTTATCTCTTAATAATAAATATAATAAAATATTTGCAAATGTACTTCTTTAATATAGTAATATGCAGATAATTGCTCATATATAGGAAATACTGGAAAAAATAATAAATCTTAGAGAAGTCACTTGGAAAAGACATGTCTGTCCTGCTCTGTCTCTTAGCTTTGACTTATCAAAATGCAAAATGAGCTAGGTTGGTAATGTGATATACTGACATAATCCAAGTCAACATGGCATTTTAATAATAGGCAAAGCATGAAAAATGAAGGTAAAAGTCGATCATAATATCATGGCAAAGATGATTAATGAATACCTTTATAAATGTTAATGTATTTTATTCTGTAGAATATCAGAGTCATTCATATCATTTTCCATATATACATATTTGCAAATTAACTTTAGAACAAGTAGTAGGTTATCATCTTGTCTCTATGTGTGAAAATACTTTATTATTTATATTTTAAAATAATGATACAGATTTTTTGAATTATTTAAAACTCTTCTTTCTGTAACAACATAGAAATGTGACAAAAAGGTTTATTAAATCATGATGTCTGATAATATTTAGTTTTCCATGCCAACTATATATTTTTCAATTAACAAATCTATGTCAACAGAATACCTTATTTTAGAGGAGAGAGTAAATAAACAACATTTCCAAATAAACCGTCAGAAAGAAGTTAAAAAAAAAACTTAAAAATATATGCAGTTTAATACAATTCCATGCATCAGTCAGGGTCCTGGCAGGAGAAAGAGAATCCTCTTCAATGAGTTAATTAAAGAGAGTTGAATAAATAAAGGGTTATTTATAAAACTGTTCAGGATACTGGATACTAGTAAGGGATGGTGTTGTATCCCAGAGTTGGCAACCACAGAGATCTGTTTCCATTCCTAGGTCTGAGCAAGGAATAGAGTAGTTGTTAGAATTTAAGAGGGTGAAAGCTGGGTTTGTGGTTCTAGAGGAGACACTGACAGGAGATGCAGCCTTCCACAAAGGTACTCAGCCCAATAGGCAGCTAGCTGGAGGAATAAGTGTCCCCACTCTCACTCTCCTTCTGCCTCCAGAGCTCCTCCTTGTATCTCCCATTATACCTAAGAAGCCAGAGGGCAAAGGAACCTGGGGGACTCAGTCCATAAAATTCATTCTTCTTGGGGGCTGAGCACAGCAGAGAAGTGTAAGTTGTGCACTTGGAGGGGCAAGGGCACAGTATTCAGCACATACCCTCAGACAACTCAAATAGATAAGAGTGAAGTCAAACATGAAACTATAAACATTGTACTGTATTTTAGACTGGTGCTATGTGATTCTTTTTATTTTACTATTTTATTTTATCTCAGAGTTGTGGTGCATGATAGAGGATTTACTACATAAGTAAGTTGCACACAGGTGAAGTTTGGGTTTCTAGCGGGCTCTTTCCCCCTGATAGTGGACTGGTGTGTTGCTACATGGCCCTCTTCCTCCTCTCTCTCCCTCCCCTAAAAGTATCCAGCATCTACCAGTCCCACCCTTGTGCTCATGTGACCAGAGATCAGGGTCTGCTTATTAGTGAGAATATGATTCTTAGGTTATTCTGATGATCATGCAAGAAGTCATAACATCTAAAGTGAATTAATACATTTACTATGCAATGAAAACTATTTCAGAGAAAACACATTTTAAAAGCCTGAAGTCAAAGTACTTTTCCTATAACCATATTAGAACTCATGTAAATAAACCCCAGTAATGCAACCACTAATCCCTTAAGTTGAGGTTTGGGGAGAGTTAATGGATGCTAAAGCAATGAACAGAATACGTTAAAGGAAAATGGAATTCATTTTCAGTAAGTAACATATTCTTAAAGAGATTTGGATTTTTTTCTTAACAAATTGTAACTTTTAATCATTCCTAGTTTAACCAATGCTATAAAGATATCTCAAGCCAGAAGTTCATGCATTTATTTAAGCATTTGATTAGCACCTACTTATTCCAAGGTTTGCATTAGACCCTTAGGTTACTAATCAGTGTGAAATAAACATAGTCCTAAGACTCACAGTTTTTGTAAAAGATACTGGATATACAAAGTAATTTCTTATGCTAAAAACATATCACACATTGCTGGCTGTTACTAAATAAATATATTAAAATGATGTCTTGATAGTTGCCCATGAATTTATAAAAAAAATTACTGTACTCAATGGTATTTACTGATGCATTTCTTGTATAGTAAATGTTACCAAGAATACCTTTACTAACAATAGTACACTACAGAGGAAGATGATAAGGAGTTTCCTTAAGTTTTATTGATTTTCAATTAACTTCAAAATCAACAAGAATATTGCATTAACATTTAAATTACTATAAGTAATATAAATCGAAAGTATATTAAAATAAAAACATTGAGAAGTTCAATGAATTTTTGCAGGATTTTAGGTTACAAATTATTATTTCTGAAATCACAATCATTCCAATGCACTAATGTGAATTACTGAGTTTCAGGATTATGATATACAAGAGCAATAACGTTGACCTTACTGATTGAATGAGTCAGGTGTGGTATAATTTCCCTAATATCATAGTACCTTGAAATAAAGACTAATATGCTTTTAAATTCTTATGCAATATTGCTTTCAAGTAAGGAGACATATCTAGTGAAAAAAAGATATTTTCCTTGAAAGTATTTAGAAGAGAATATTTTACCTTATAGAAAACCTCATAGCATATCAAATTCTTAATATGCTAAATTTTATCTTTATGTTTGCACCTGTCCTCATAGAATATAGATGAAAATAGCATAGAAAGAAATCATTATTAGCTGTATATGAGCCAGTGTTTCTGACAAAACATCTGTTGAAATGGTTTAAATGAAGAATCTTTAATTAAAGTATATATACATATATAAGCACAAGAATAAATAAGAAATACTGTTACACCTAGAGACCAACAACACTAGGAAATCATGATGAGCCCTGGGAAATGCTGAATACTTACCAGAGCCGGTGAAAGATGGTAAAAGGAGGAGTGCCATTTCTGTCAGAGTAGGAGCACTGAGGCAGGGAGAGAAGCAGAAGGAAACATTCCAACTTTTCTTTATCTACCCCTTGATCTCTATTGCTGTTTCTTGTTGGCCAAAATCACTCAGAGACAGAGGGCAAAAGGCTTCAGGTGATATCTCTGGGGCACAGAAAAAGGTCGAAAAAGATATTTTTTAAAATGATGGAGAGGTAAATGGAAAGTAATAAGCAGAATACATAACAAACCTCATCACACCCATCTCTCCAAAGCATTAACCAAATGTATAAGAATTTTCCTTTTTTGCTGAAAAGTAAAAATATTACTTTATTTGTTTTCTTATTCTTTTAACCATTTGCCAGGAGCGAAAAATCAAATTTTAAAAAGCAAAACCTATTTATCCATTCTTTTTGGGATATATTTTTAATTTTACAAGTAAATCTCAGCGCACTTTATCTTTGTAAAGGTAAGAAAAGTTTCTTAATGACCTCAATTTCAAAGTGCTTTTGATTAACTAATGACAAGTACATTGAGAGGCAAACTACTTTTCATTATGATTATTTTTATCGTTTCTATTATAAAATGTCTCTAATTGACAGCACATACTTTCCAAACAGTCTGTATTATTAGATTAGAAACCTGATGCTGTTCACATCTGGGTACATGAGCAAAAAATAATTAAATTTAATAATAATGAAAAGAACCCACAGTAATCCATCATGCCACTACTGTAGCATGAGCAGTAAAGTTGAGTGGGTGCCAAATTCGAAAATGAATCCATAAAAATATGCCAATTACTATAACCATAATAAAATTCCTGTCCCATTTCAAGTAAATGCGGAACATCATCATTACCTCAAATAAAGCCCCTTAGGGCTCCACTGTTTCTAAATTTCAGATGCCTTCCTAATGCACATTAGATGCAAAAATTTTATGAAAGCTTAATGAGAAGATACATTTTTAAAGCAATGATAACCCCATTGGGTTATGTAATTCAACTATTGAAACTTATTCCTATATCTGAATATCCATGAATAACACATCTGTGACTTACTTTCTGTGTGATTTAGTGTAATCTCTCCAAGTTTTAGCTGAACAAATAGGGGAATAACTACCATAGACTGGTGAGAGGGTCAGATATAATTCACTGTGCTTTTCACAACAATATAGTTCTATCCAGATATGAGGTTATTACTTAAGTAGAATGTTGAAAATAATCTTTACATTAAACACTACTCTCACCACCCATCTTATGTTTTAGGAATGAAAAGACTCTAGTCTTTCCAGTCCCTGAATTACATGGATTTGTGTTAGGTTATTCACAATTGAGAACTCAAATATATTTTCCTGTATCTTTGTAGGCATGATATGAAAAAGAACTTACAGTCAAGTTCTACGTATGGGCAGGGATAGTGGAAAGAGGGAGAGACAATGAAAACTAACTGTGTGCTGGTTTTCACAGAATAGCATGTATTGCTGAGTCTGTAAGAACCTGCTCCTGGGATTTTCTGTCCCTTCTATTCTCTTGAAATTTTCTCTCAAAGCAAAGCGCTAAATTAATCTTGGAAAATTCTGTTTCGTGTCAAGTAAAATATATAGGTCAGGGACTGAATTAGGGCTTTTAAATATTTAATTTGTGGAGGGAAAAAAATCAATCTGATAATGTGTTATTGGGAAAATTGCTGGTTTACGTTCGGAAATATGTGTGTGTCACTCAGAAGAGAGACTCAGAGGTGATGCATTGATTCCCAGGACTTGAAATCCTAATAGTAATTGCTTACCTCCAAATATAACTTCCTTATTCCTGAAGCTGTATTCTAAGCATATTGTAAATGTTGTGTTACCTCTTTTCCCGAGTAAGTTTTGGGAAGAAAAAAGGAACGAGAACCCAAAGGAACCAGGTATGTTACTCTTAATAGGAAAGAACAGGTTGATGTAAGAGCAGTAAGAAGTCCCTGGCCCAGGCTCAGGAAGCAATGCTGTCCAACACGTACAGGCCAAAGTAGAAGACATGACTTAAAGAGTATAACTTGTGAACTTGCCAGTTTTTTTAATTTAAATAGCATCATAGAGTAAGAGTAGTAGATAATTTTCATGAAAATGATTTTGTGAAATAAAGGCCACTTGGGAGCAAAAATTTAAAAATTTAAAAACTAGAAGATGAATACCATAGGCTAAGAAAAGTGACACATCCATTTTACAACTACTCCCAGGACCAGCCCAGGGATGTCCCATCTTTAGAGATGTCCCTCATCTTCAGAGATGTCCCCCATTTTTATAGATGTCCCACATCTTTAGCAGCAATTGAGTCATCAAATAGGATAATTCAGAAACATGACAGATTCACTGGTGAATTGAATTTTTATAAAAATAATTTTGGCATCTTTTCTTGCTAAATACAATGTAAGAGATCTTTCATAATTCTCTGTAGTATGCCTTTGTTTTTAGAAGACATCACATTTAAGGAGTAAAATCTCTTGATTATTTGTTTTATGTTATGTTGACAAAGTGGTGTTTTTTTTGCATTTATACTTGGACTGGTTGGGTAATAGTTTAAGGTATTACTTTTTTTTCCTTATTTACACTCATATCAATTTCCTTTCTACTTAACAGCATGCTTTTCACCTACTGTTTCCAAAATCCTTTGCTTCAGAGTGAAGAATAAAGAGAGGATAGACAGAACCAATAAAGTGATCTAGGCTAGAGCACAGAGCTTGGTATGGGTTCCAAGTCTGAGGAAAATATGATTCAGGCTTGCCTACAGTTGCTCTTGATTTACTATCAAACAAGGACTAACATTTAATGCAAAGGGCACACACAAGATCGGGATCTAAGTGAATGGACGTCACTATTCAAGGATGCTTGCTTCCACACAGAGGTGTTCCTGAACCCAGAGGTTTTAGTATCTGCATGATGTGAGAATCTATCAGATGGGAAGAACTCAGAATTATGAGCTCCATCCTCAATTCTACTCCAGGCTGTAGGCTGGTGGGAGAGCATGGCAATACTCCAGTCCCTGTATAAGATTATTATGCAAAGGAATCCTTCCTTGGTCACAGTGAGGTAGTTTAAGTCTTGTGCTTTTTCTTTTTTTTAAAACAAACAACACTCCATCATCAGGCCTATTTGATAGTTTTATTCAGAAGGTCTATCATAAAAGACTAAAAATATATTTCTTTTCCAAGGAGGGACCAAATGTCTGTCTGTCTGTCTGTCTGTCTCTCTCTCTCTCCCCCTCCTTTTCTCTCTGCCTCCCTTCTTTTCTGCTCCCCGCCCCCCCATCTCTTCACACACACACACACACACACACACACACACAGAGAGAGAGAGAGAGAGAGAGAGATAGAGAGAGAGAGAGAAAGAGAGAGAGAAAGAGAGAAATCTTTGGGTTCTAGGCTTGTACTTGGGGCAGTTCCCCAGGTATGTAACAAGACTCAGAGAAAAATGGCTATATCAGGAATCTAGGTTGAAAGAAATAGAACTCTCTGTCTTAAAGAGCAACAGGGATTGTTTACATCCAAAAAGGTCTAGCTAGCTAGATTACTGGGAGCCTCAGTGCTATGTGACATGTAAGTGTCTAGGAAACACAGTGTTGGCATAACATGGTGTTAGATCTCAGAATCATGACATAGAAGTCAGGGTGGGGTAGAGGGTACACCCAAGAAGAATAGATGTTAATTTTTTTTAACTTGCTCAGCAAAATAGAGACTTAGATTCCAAAATTAAGTCACAAAAAATGTATTTCTTTAACACCTGAATTTGTGAACTCAGTTACATTTGTGGAATTAATAGGTTTTAACCTTGAGAATCAGCATATCCTTGAACTTAATCCTCTTCATTGTCTCATTGACTCTATAAGGTACTGTTTTATTTGATTTTATTATCCATAGTCCATACTGCCATACCCTATTTACTGTTGCCAACATGAACATTTGTGTTTCTCCAGCATTCATATGTTAAAATCTAATCTCCAATGTGATAGTTTTTGGAGGTGGAGCTTTTGGGAGGGAATTAGATCATGAAGGTAGAGATCTCCTGAGTGGGATTAATGTCTGAAAACGGGCCAGAAAATGAGCCAACGCTCTTTCTGCCATGTGAGGATACGGGAATTCAGCTGTCTGCAACCCACAAGAAAGCCCTCACCAGACCTCAACCAGGCTGGAATCCCAATATTGGATTTTCAGCCGACAGTACTATGAGAAATAAATATGTGTTATTTGCACTACCCAGTCTATAATAATTTCTTATAGCATCCTGAGCTGACTAAACCACAGGTAACGTACAGCTCCTATTCTGTCATTCAGACACATGACAATGATGAGCATGGCTCACGTCTCATGAGCAAAACTGAAGGCATTTCATAAAATTTATCTTTTCATTTATTTTATAAAATTACATTTGATCGTCTATGTATTAAATTTCCTTGAAAAATAAATGTTTTAGTGGTCCACATACTGGGACATTTAGAAAATATTTCTACCAGAATAGTAGTCACTTGTTATCATCAAAGAGTGAGCAGCAAAGCAAAATGGAGAGGTTGGAGAATTATTAGGCCTTTTCAGTCATATTGTATCACACTTGTGGAAAAACTTTCTTCCTTTGCAAGAGAAAATGGATTGTTACTTTTACTGGCAAGAACAGTATTGTGTAAATGTCATCTTAAAAATGCATTGCATACATCAATGTCAAGGCTGTATTATTTTGTTCCATATGGAAGAGAATAAGCCTCAAAAGAGTTACTTCATTATAGATTCTCCAAGACGACTTGCAGCTGTTCACCTGGACCCTTAAAACCTCTGTACCACAGAACATGAATCATTGGAAATACATTCATTGGCAATTATACTGTGAAATACTCATTTTGATTGTAACAATTGCTTTCTAAGCCGCTTTCAAGTTTTTTTGTTTATTTAAAAGCAATACAAAAACCCTCAAATATTGATCCATAATTTTAAAGATATGCAAATAAATGTATATGTCTGTGTGCTGTGTATGTATATATGCAGTATTTAAAGATAATAAACATAGTTCAAGATTATGTCAGAGTATACTTTTATACTTCATTTATTCTAATAATTGTCTTCATATTTAATATATCTTAAATACATTTAATATATTATGTGAACAATTTTATATCACTCATATGTTCAAAATAATATTTTCTCTACTGTCCTCTTGAACAAAATGTAAGATAGAGACTATACACATAATTTGCTTATTTGGAGATAAATAAATACATGTAAAATTCCAGTCTGAGTGGCTTCAAATATTTTATTTATTATAAAGTAGTAAACTGCTACATCTAAATATAAAGTTAAAATTTCTGAACAAGCTGGATTATTAGGAAAACATGACTAATATTTGTCTGCATTCTTGAGGTGACTGAAAAAAACTGCGCAAAGTAAGCTGGCTGAAATGAAAGATGCACACAACATATAGGTATCTCTACATTGAGCAAACCTGGCAAATTACCTGGCAATTTCTACTGGGAGAAGAATGGGGTGGTTATGCTTTTAGCAAAGGATATGTGTGCATGTGCTTCTGTGAGTGTGTGTGCTTGTGTTTATGTGTCTAAACTTAATATCTTGAATTTTTCCAGGGTTGTTCTATCTTAAAGTATTATCTCCCTTTGTGCACATAAGTTTATTCATACTTGTCAACCAATTTGTCTCAATTTCTGGGTTTAGAAAAGTGGTCACCACAGGCATACAACCTCTAGGTAAAATTTGAGCCTTTGTCTTTCCTATTATTGCACAACTGGTTAGCACCTAGCATACAAATTAGATCCCAGGCACTCCCAATGTAACAACTGTCACAGAAAAGACACGTAAGGTCGAGTAAACATTTGATACTAAGGTCATGAGAACATGCTGTGCCCCAGCAAGCAGGGGATCAATCATTGTGCTGTAGATGTGAATCTGGATCTAACCCAGACCAGAACTAAGAGGATATCATAGGGAGAGACACTTTCGGAAGATTTTAATCCAAGAATATTTGTAAGTAAGCATATGATTTGGGTTTCAATTTTTAAACGGAATACTTATAGCAACAGATTTCAAAGTAGTCCAATGGCAATGCAATGTTTTTTGTCACTTTGAAAAATAGGCTTATTTAACAATGAACACAAATTTCCAAGTAAACAAAGCCCACTTAAGATAAAACTAATGAGGCATTTATTGAAGAAAAGAATATGTGAAAATTGTAGAAAGCTGAAAAGAAAAGCTCTTTTATTCGTACAGTTTAGGATACTCAGAGTAATATGCAATGCTGAAAAGATGAGCTTCCTGAGTGCCTTCCATGAGCATCATCTATTGTGCGTGTGTGTCCTCAGACTCTGAGCGAGCATCACAGAGGAAATTATTGATGGGAGAGTAGAAACAAATAAATGGGACATAATACTCTACTTTGGAAAATGATACCCAGGATCTATTCACATACTCCTAGAAAATAGGTTCCATTCAAACATGAAAGGTATTCTGAAATCTGTAAAAGAAATGCTTATGGTCATTAAGAAACTTTCAGTTTCTTGAAGCATTATGGCACATCTACAGAAGGTAAGTAATTGTCTGTGGATCTTTAATAATTACAACACTTTATTTTTTAAAGCATCTTTCTAAAATGCAGAGCCATGCTATCAAGGCAACAATGAGATCTGAAAAAAGTTAGAATTGTCTTCATTTACGCATTGCATGCAAGAAAAAAATAGAAACTGCTCAGTGCACACCTATGAAATGCTATTAAAAAGTGTCCTAAAAACTGGAGATGGTAAAAATAAAGTTTTAAACACACTTGCTCTTTACCCCAAAGCCAAACTCCAGTGCTGAGTTGGCGGCATAAACTAATGAAAATAAGTTTACTATTAGAGAAAATGACCTGGAACTATATAAAGTCACAATCCTTCCTCGGAGCCACAGTTTCCAAAACAGTGAAACTCCTAGTTGCTTAGCATGCATTGTGCTCACTTTGGGTTGGTTGTATGAAAAGTGATGTACAAAGTTTCCCAAGATAGAAAAATAAAACACTCATATAGCTTTAAATATCAGTGAGACAAAAGTGATACTTCTTTGGATTTTAAATAAAAGTAGTATGTACATCTAAAAGCCAGATTAGTAAATATTAATGTTCTTGCCAACTAGGTTGGATAGAAAAGGGGAAAAGTGACTGCTTCGATGTTTTTATATTTTCACTTTTATTAATATTTTTCACAAAATAAGTATATTATCTTTCACTTGTTTATATGCACTATGATGAGTGTCCCAATACTATAAGATAAAAGGATGTCAATTCTTAATGTTTTGAGGTAGAGTATACATCCAGGATTGCAAAGATCTTTTGGCTTGAGATGTGGATTACCGATGAAAAATTAATTGTTCATTATCTGTAAGAAACAGTTTCTGTACGTCAGTAAATAACTCAATGTTCAAGAGAGCCTATTTAATATTAAATTTAATTTTGTACACAGCATTTCTACTGCAAAATTATGGATATAAATTAAAAGAAATTAAATGTCAATATAGCTTCCCATAATGAAATAATCTTAGGTGATAAAATTTGTGTCACTAGAAGCTGTAAATTTTCCCACCCATGCTTGTTTGCTGAAGATAGATTAACAGTAATCTACATTTACATATTAGGTGCCATTTTCTCAAATTTTTTTCACAAAAATCCTTTGAAATACAGATTATAATTTGTGCTTTCTACATTATGGATATAGTTGGTTTCTGAAAACCCGCAGAACCAAGAAAAGGAAAGAGGATGCCCTAAGTGGTTGAAGACATCAGGTTATATAACAGTAACACACATTTAAGGAAGAGAGCAGTTATTTACAGATGCCTCATTTAATAATAATCAGTAGCCTACACATAGTCCAAGACATTTTTAAAGTGAAAACAACTAACTTATTTCCGTTTAGCAGTTTTTGCCTGTCCCAGCCAACTATTCTTGAGCTTTGATATTTTAAACTGATCCTGAATCCTACAGACACACTATCCTTCTAACAATTCCTGGAGCCTGCCAAGCTTGATGACACCCATCCACGTTGTTCCTTTTGCCTCAGATACTGTTTGACTAGGTATGCTGGGGGTTTACTACATGAGTATGTGTCTCTTCACTTTCCTGACACCAACGTAACACAGAGCCCCCATCATCCCTTACTTGATAAAATTTTTTTTGTTGCCTTCTACCAATCACCTTGTAATTCCTTTCCAAACATTCACATGTATATATTGATATGTTCAAATTCTGCTTCTTCCCTCAAAGAAGGTTATGCTTACTGCTATATTTTCTGAGTCTAGAGAGAATCAGGTTCACAATGGCAGTTCAAAAACTGTTTTAATAAATGGTCACATTTCAATGGTTTTTTATTAATATCCATGCTGACAAAAGATAATAGTGATTAAGAAGTTTTTTAACATTTGTCACATTATGGGAAAACTTTGTTTGTCCCAAGAGAGTAGAGAAAAACTGCCAAGTGGGAGTTTAGGGAAGGTGTATAAGGAACTTTTACATCTTCAGGAAGACAAACTCTTCTTCATTCGTCAGAAATTGCCGTGTTTAACAGGTTTGGCTGAAGTGTTAATTTGTTAATCTCTGTATTTTGGGAATCTCTACTTTTCGCAGTACAAAGGGGAACTCCCCCCAAAATTAAATTATCTTTTTGGAGGGCAGGCCCCTTGTAATACACTTGGAATTTGTTTCTCTGGATCAAAATGGTCCAGAGGTTTTTATCTGGAAGTTTTGAAAATGTTGCGTCAAGATTTGAGGAGGAAATGTCGGAGTTGTGGCAAACAGGTGACTGGTTCTTTCAACATTACAACGCACCAGCCCACACTACACTGAGTGTTCAGCAGTTTTGGACCAAAAATGACAAGACCCCCATGCTCCACCCTTCCTATTCACCCAATCTGACTTGAGCAACTTTGTTTCCCTAGATGAACAAAGTCCCTAAAGGGAAACATTTTGCAGAGGTGGAAGAGGTGAAACAAAAAACAACAGAAACACCAAAAGGCATCAAAATCAACGAGTTCACAAACTGACCAGTGGGAAAAGTGTCTCGAAAGATGTACTGCATCAAACGGAGAGTACTTTGAGGATGACTGAAGTTTAAACATGTAAGAATAAATACAGGTTTTTAATAAATAAATTATGTTTTGGGGAGTGCCCCTGTACACATATAAGAATGAAACAATAAGAGGTGTGTTATTTGAATCAGTGATAACACAGTGAAAACATAGAAACTACCAATCACAAAAATGTAATAATCAATTCAACCTCATTGCCTGTAAAGTTAACAGAAGAGCCATACAACTTGTTGTGCCTCAACAAAATATGTTGTCAGTTACAAAAATGTGAAACAGTTCACTGTCATGAAGACATTAGAGCATAGTCTTATAAAAATCCCCTGGTTAATTATATAAGTTCACTTTTTAATTTTGTCATTGATTTAAGATGAGACTATTCATCATCTGCATGAAGAGTTTAGAAAGATAGAAATCCAAAAAAGAAAATAGGGAGCCAATCTAAAGTATTACAAAATATTAAAATTTCTTTTACAGTATTGAATTTTGGGACATCACATAATTGTCGAGAGTGTGAGCTCTGCAGTCAACTAATATTCATACTCTAAATTAGAATCCTGATGCTGCTACTCACTAGAGACAGAAATCTGAGCACATTATTTTACCTCATCTTTCTCACCTTTCATTTGGGTTTACAACCATATGATTTATTCTACAGGATAATTATTGTTGAGTTCAGAACAGCATCTGAATGTAAAACACAAGTAATTTTCAGTAGTATTATCAATAAAATAATTATTACCTATGAAAGCAGAAACTTCTAGGTTTTGGGTAGATGAGAGATACATATTTCTAACTCAGCAGCAGTGATTGATTTTTAAACCATGGCCAAGGCAGAAGCAAATGCACATGAACAGTAGAATGTACACTAATGGGGACTTTGATATGTAGGTTGAGCGTGCTCTTAAAATGTTAGAGAGGAAGTGAAAATATCAAATAAGTAAGGACCAGTTCTAGCAATTTTATGCTACCACAAATCTCATTTTCTTTTAGTGAAGATTCTTTTTTTTAGTTAGTTAGTTTATTTATTTATTTATTTATTATAAAGCTGTGGTGTCCAATTCAGGGTAAGGTATACAAATACTGATTATGCAGGTACCCTTGTTGATGAGGTGTGCTTCTCCCTTCCCTAGCGGTTTCCCTCAACTACCAATCCCATTCTCCCCTCCCCTGAAGGTTTCCTACTACTGCCAATCCCTTTCTTATAGTATTATGATAATTGTTCAAGGTATGCTTATGAGTGAAAACATATGGTACTCTGTTCTTTGTTTCTGTGATAGATCACTGAGTATGATCGACTCTAAATCCATCCAAGTTGCTGGGAAGTCCATATGTTTGTCCTTCTTTATGTATGCATAATATTCCATGTGTATATTTACCACATTTTTTTTATTCAGTCCAGCTTCAATGGGCAACATGGTTGGTTCCTTGTTTTTGCTATTGTGAATAGAGCTGCAACAAACATATGCATGCAGGCATCTTTTTTGAAGAACAATTTGAGTCCTCAGGGTATATTCCCAATAGGGGAATTGCTGCAACATATGGAAGGTCAATTTCTAGCTCTTTTGGAAATCGCCACAATGTCTACCAAAGAGGTTGTACTAGTTTGTATTCCCACCAGTATATGTTTAGGATGGATTTTTCTTGTTGATGGATTGAACTTTTTATCATTATGCAGTGTCCTTTTGCATCTTTTAAAATTTTTGATAGCTTAAAGGTTGTTTTGTCTGATATTAAGCTCGTGACTCCTGCCTTCTTTTGTGATCCATTTGCCTGGAAACTTGTTGTCCATCCTTTAACTTTGAGTCTGTGTGAGTCCCATTTGGTGACATGAGTTTCCTGGATGCAGCAAATAATTGGGTCAGGTTTCTTATCCAGTTTGCCATTCTGTGTCTTTCAGTGGTTCATTTAATCCATTCATACTCAGACTGATTATTGAAATGTTTTTGTTTATCACTGTCATGAGGTTCTTATAAAGTTTTTTTTCTTTGCTTATTTTCTTTTGGCTTTGGGGTTGATGCATGTGTGTGTTTGTGTGTTTTCAAGTTTCTTGTTGTGCTGTATTCTCTGTTGATTCTGTGCTCTGCTGTTCTCTTGGGAAGTATGTGGTCATTCTTTTCTTTCTTTCTTCTGTGCTTAATATGTTAAGTGTCTCCTGTAGAGCTGGTCTGGAAGTTGCATAATCTCTTAGGAATTGGATATCTGGGAAGGATTTTCATTCTCCATCACTGATGAAGCTGAGCTTGGCTGGATAGGAAATTCATGGTCGAAATTGTTTATCTAGCTGGGCTCAGTGGCTCAGCCTGTAATCCCACACCTTGGGAGGCTGAGGTGAGTGGATTGCCTGAGCCCGCGGGTTCGAGACCCACCTGGGCAACTTGGCGAGACCTCATTTCTACAACAAATCAAAAATCAGCCGGGCGTGGTAGTGTGCACCTGTAGTTCCAGCTATTTGGAAGGCTGAGGTGGAAGGATCACCAGAACCCAGCAGGTCTAGGCTGTGGTGGCGGGGGGCGGCCACTGCACTCCAGTCTAGGTGACAGAGTGAGACTCCAACTCAAAAAAAAAAAAAAAGAAATTGTGTATCTTTGAGGACTTTGAATATAGGGCCCCAGTTTCTTCTTGCTTGTAGTGTTTCTGCTGATAGGCCTGCTGCAATTCTGATTCGTTTTCCCTAGAAGGTAGTCTGACCTTTCTCTCTTGCTGCCTTTAGGATTTTTTCTTTTGTGCCTACTTTTTGAAGGTGAATTACTGTGTGTCTAGGAGTTGGTCTTCTTATTTGGTGTGTTGTGGGGGCTCTCTGTATCTCTTGTGCTTGGCAGGTCACAACTCTGGTGAGATGGGGAAAGTTTCCTTGGAATGCGTCTTGGAATACTTGCTCCAAGTTGTTCTCCATTTCCCTTTCTTCTTCTGAGATACCAATCAGGCATAGGTTTGGCCTCTTGATATTATTGCACATCTCTTGTAGGCTCTGTTTTTTCTTCTGGAGCCTTCTCTCTATGTTTTTTACAGATTGGGTTAATTACATGTTCTAGTCATTGGTGA
>CAUYQG010064232.1:0-47254 GCA_963574415.1 Tarsius wallacei | reverse complement strand
TTTTATTGTCTTTTTAATACCTGTGGAATCTGTAGTCATCTTACATCACTCATTCCTGTTCCTGATCATTTGTTTCTTCTTTTTCTCTCCTGGTCAATCTGGGTAGAGGTTTGCCAATTTTAATCACCTTCTTGTAGTGTTTCATTTCATTGATTTTTCTCAACAGTTTTATTCTTTCTTACTTTATTGGTTTTCTTCTGATCTTTTTTTTTTTTTTTTTTAGTTGGAGTCTCACTCGTCACCCAGACTGGAGTGCAGTGGCCGCTCCCAGCCACTGCAGCCTCGACCTGCTGGGCTCTGGCGATCCTTCCACCTCAGCCTTCCAAGTGGCTGGAACTACAGGCGCGTGCTACCACTCTCGGCTAATTTTTTGATTTATTGTAGAGATGAGGTCTAACCAAGTTGCCCAGGCTGGTCTCACACCCGCAGGCTCAGGCAGTCCACTCACCTCAGCCTCCCAAGGCGCGGGATTACAGGCTGAGCCACCGAGCCCTGCTTCTTCTGATCTTTATACTGTACTTTCTGTTGGTTTCTTTGGACTTAATTTCCCCTTTTTCTAGTGTCCCAATATAAAAACAGTTCATTGAAATTAGGTCTTTCTTATTTTCTAATATAGTCATTTAGTTTACTGATTTCCGCATACATAGTGCTTTAGCAGACTCTCCCAAATTCTAATGTGTTATGTTTTTATCTTCATTTTCTAATCTCTTTCTTTAATTTTTTTCTTTGATCCAGAAGTAAGTTAGAAGTATATAGTTTCCAAATATTTGGGGATTTTTCAGAGATCTTTGTTTTATTGATTTATAGTTCAATTTTATTATGTTTTAAGAATATATTTTGTGTGACTTGAATCTCTGTAAGTGTATTGACTTGTTTTATAACCCAAAATATGTATTTTGTTATAAATGGAGTCATTTATACTTGAGAAGATTGTGTGGTTTGCTGTTGTTATAGGAAATCTTTTGTAAATATAAATGAGATCAAATAGGGTGTTTTTCAAATTTACTGTACTCTTTGTGATTTCTGCCTTTTTGTTCTGTCAGCTATTAGAAGAGGGGTTCTATTAATTTTTGCATTTGTGTATTCTCCTTTTAGTATTATTATTTTTGCTTAATGTATTTTGAAGCTTTATTGTTAGGCTTGTGTGACCTCCTGATTAGTTGACCTACCCTCATTGTGAAATGACCATTTTTATCTTTGGTAATATTCTTTGCTCTGAATTTACTTTTTCTAGTAGAATATAGTCTCTCCTGCTTTCTTTTGACTAACCTTTGCATGGCATGTCTTTCTTCCTTTTGTTTCCAACCTGTTTGTATCTTTATGTTAAAAACGCATTTTTTTTTTTTTAAAGCGGGATTTATTGAGAGGGCAGAATAGTTCCCATGGTGGGAGGGGACCCGAGGGGGTTGCCCTAAAAATACATATTTTACAGATAACATTTGAGTCTTGCTTTTTTTAAACAGATCAAATCTTTTGATCTCTGTCTTTTAGTTCAAGTGTTTAGGCTGTTAACATTTAGTATGGTAATTGCCTTGGTTAGGTTTGGGTCTGCCATCTTGCTATTTGTTTCAGAAATAGGTCTAGACCTACAGAAAAGTTGAGAATGTTGAGCACAGAGTTCCCATATTCCAGACATTCCTTTTTTCTCACTATGAGTACCTTATGTTAATACAATACCTTTGCCACACTCTCTGAAGTCGTAGTGATACAGTTTACCTGATGTCCTTTTTCTGTTTCAGGATCCCATCTAGGACACCATATGGCACTTAGTCATTATGTCTCTCAGGCTTGTCTTGGCTGTGACAGTTTTCCAGACCTGCCTTGTTTTTTTATAATATCAACATAATGGTTCTGAAGAGTACGGGTCAAGTGTTTTGTGGGATGCTCTTCTGTTGGAATTTGATGGGGTTTTTCTCATAACAATTCTAGTGTTATGGGTCTGGGAGGAAGACCATGATGTGCTATTTCTATTATATCAGGTTAAGGGTGCACACTCTCTACATGACATACCACTGTTGATGGCAGCCTGGGTCACCTGGCTGAGGGAGTGCTTGTCGGTTTCTCATAGTGAAGTTAATACCCTGTGCCTTTCCATATTGTGCTGTGTTGGAAGGAGAAGACTGTGTATAGCCCACACTTAAGGGGCGGGGGCTTGTGGTTCCCTCCATGAGGACAGAATCTATTTAAATTACTTTGAAGTCCTATCAAGATTCATCTGGTTGCTCTCATTTTTTAACTGTTTGTGTGTATAAGTGTGGACTCAAGGATATTGTTTTGTACTTGGGGTTGTAATCCAATACTACTTTATTTTTTTGCTCAAATTGTTTAACTTTGGCCATTTGGAGCTCATTGTTAACTCTATTTGACATACCCCTGTCAATGGAGGCTTTTGTGGTTATTTTCTTTGGTTTTGTTTCCTCCGCGGCCCCCCCCCCATCCTAGAAACGGCCATTTCTCCATGGAGCCCTGGTTCTTTTTATTTAAGAATGATATCAAAACCAAGATTGGGCATGAGGAGTGCTCTCTTTCTTTTTGTTCCTTTTTTTCTGCTTTCCTTTGGATGTCTTCGTCTCCTCTGTTTCATTGTTTTGCTGGGTTTTCCTCAGCATTTCACTCAGCTGCTTCAGGTAACACAGCCTGCCTTCAGGCGATCACAGACCTCTTTGCTTAGAGCGCTGCATCTGAAAAGTCGGCTCCGTTTCTCATAGTGGCCAGGTGCTTTTGTCATCATGCATTTTACAGTTCCTTATTAAAAGTCAGTTTTGTTTTTTAAATATTTAAGTTATAACAAGGGGAAAAGCTTACATAGATATCTGTTTAGTTACGATTTCTGGTGTTCTTCATTCCCATGTGAAGATTTTCTGTACTGGGGTCTGACCGTGTTGGAACAGTATCTTCTGTCACCCTTCAGTGAGCTGCTTGACCTTGTCTCACAGCTGACAGAGTCTCTACCCTGGTTGCAATTCTCATTTCTATGTTTCATTTTGGAAGTTTCTGTTACCATGTCTTCTGGTTCTCTAGTCTTCTAGAATGTCTATTCTGTTGTTAACTCATAAAGTATTTCTAATACCAGAGATTATAGTTTTCACCTTTAGAAGTTCTTTTTGGGTCTTTTGTAATTTTCCTGTTCTTACCTGGCTTTTAAAAACATACAGAATACAGTTATGATAGCTATTTTAATGTCCTTATTAGTCAGATGCAGTTCTGTATTGGTTTCTGTTGATTGATGTATCTCATTGTAATGGGTCATATTTCTCTGTTGTTTTGCTTGCATGGCAATTTTTGGTTGGATTGAATTTTACTTTGGGGTTTGATATTTTTGTGTTTCTGTAAATATTTTGATTTTTGTTCTGGGCAGTTCTGAGTTATCTGAAAACATTGTGATCCTTTCATATCTTGTTTTTAAGATTAGTTAGGCATGGTGGAAGTGGTACACAGCCTGGGGCCTATTATTTCGCACCATGGAGGAAGGGCTTCATGACTCATGAGGTTTCTAGTCCACTGGTGGGAACAGGCACTGTTAGCTCTTATCCTTGTAGGTGGTTCTTTCCTGAACTGTAGGCAGTTTCAATACATCTGTACTTTGCTCGGAACTGGCTGACTGCTTGTTATATGAAACTGACGTGAACTCTGCCATCATTTGTCCTGAACGCCCACGTTATCTTTGCCTTTTCATGGTCTTTGATTTTGAGATACAAGTGTGTCTTGTGTTAGCATGTGTGGATGTACCATGTGACTTACACAGAACATAGGAAAAACTTAGTTCTTAGCATTTGGACACCTTTCATCTCAACATTTTTAACCCTTTGCACACGGAGACATCTCGCAGATGCTACCTACTAGCAACTTTGCCACAATGTTTTATGAAATAGTGAAAAACAAATCACTTCATATTTAGTAGTGTATAACATTGGAACCAATTATTTTATTGTAGTGTTATTTGGCTTATAGTGGAATTTTGGACATTGGTGAATTTCCTTATGACCAAAAAATCAAAATTTTATATCTTATCTTTTTCTAACATGTGGTAATGTGTGAAACAATCACTGATACGCATTGCAGGTTCATTGATACATGTTGTGCAACGGTAATTTGTTTGATATCTTTTACCTGGTGTTTTTTTTTTTTCTTTTTGAGCAGACAGTGCAGTTTCATTTTCTTCCTCCTACATTAATAATGTGTAATTTATTGTCCAGTTTGTGCAACACTGTGAAAGCACTTCACACATTCTCTTTCTACATAATTCCAGCTGATATTTTTTTACATGTGTCTCAGAATATATTTCATCTCTTTATTTGCTCTTGTGCAGTTTGAATGGAAAACTTCAAGAAAGCATACATTTTTAATAAATTTGCACTGGTATACATTTGTCCTGTATAATCACCAGTAATCTCTTTATGTCCCCTGAGAGGGGGCATTCAAGTTGTTTGCTAGATTTATGTTGCCCCCTCAGAGGGGACATCTGACTGCAGAGGATTAAAGTGCCTGTTCACTCAGCATCCGGAGTGCTGGGGGCCTTCACCTGAACTGTAGTTCTATCTTCTAGAGGTCCGAGGTCTGTGGCCCTATACAGCCTGTGACCATACACACTGTGCTCTATGGCATCTTCTCTTGAAAAGTTTCTTCTAGGATTTAGAACCAGCTTTTATTTCTTCTTGAGGATCTGTTTTATTTAGTGTTCTCTGATAAGAATTCAGTAGCAAGACAATTTCTCACTTGTTGCTTTGACTACCTGGAAATTTAAAGGGAAATTTAAGCCGCTGTTGTAGAAATTGTCCAGTTCTTATGGCCTGTGTGTTTATGATCCCCATGCTTGGCTTTTTTTTTTTTTTTTTTGCCTGTGTTTATCTTTTTTTGTTTTAGTGTTTGTTTTTTTTTTATATTTTATTATTTTTTAGTGTCTTTGTTCTTATAGGTAACCTGAAAACTCTTTTGAAGTACGGCAAGTCATTAAGTAAGCTTATACTTGTTATTTTGTGAGCTAAAAAACTCCTACTAAACTTTGCTAATGAAACTTACTCAGATTATTTTTCTAAACTGTGTTGCTTTTGTTTTGGAGGAAACAGAGCAATTGTGTGTGTGTGTGTGTGTGTGCAATATTTGCTTTTTGCTACATAAAATAATACTATTCTTATTCTCAATACACTTATGTAGGTGTGCTAATATGTATATTGAAAACACTAGAACTGCTGTACTGAATTATCTGCTTGATAAATTTTAAGTCATTTTTCCTAAGTTGGTCATTACTTTTTTGTAGGAGGAAATGAGTCCCAACCAGAAAGCCAGGAAGACCCCCGGGAAGTACTTAAGAAAACATTGGAATTCTGCTTATCTAGGTAAGGCTAGTAGAGATTTTTCTACTACCTAAAATCTATGGAATTATGCATTGGTTATTATATGCAAATGTGACATTTTATGACGAAATATATATCTATTAAAATCTATGTATGTATATTAATAAGACACCTAAAATATTGAGTAATGATAATCCTTTGACATTTGGAGAATTGAACATAATAACCCTTGTGCCAGTGGTCCCCAGAGTTGGGTCTGTCGTTGCATCTTGATGGCATCACGTGGAGTGCTATTTGACATTGACATTGGTACCTGACCGCCCACCCCATGCCCTCTGAATCAGAGCCTCTGAGGGTGTGGCCCTAGAATCTTCCACTGCACTAAAGTTTGAGAACAAGCGTCCTACCTTGTTTATGAAAATATGCCAAATACTGCAATTGCAACTCTTATATTTTTAGTTGGTTTTTTTCCCCCTGAATAATACCTTTTCTTAGTAGGACTTTAAAGTTCAAGTAGCAGACCAGAACATACACGGAGATGGGACTGGGTTAAATGTATTTTCTCTAAGTATGAAGATAACTGATTGGCCCTGTATAAGATTTTTCTTTCTTTTTTTTTTTCTATTTTATTTTAAAGATGTGGGATACATTTCAGGATTAGGTACATAAGTGGTCATCGTGCAGGTGAAGTTTGGCCTCCCATTGATCCTTACTTTGCTTGGTTTGGGGATTTTTCTTTCAATACTGATGATTTTTCAGGTGTTTTCTCTAGAGCCATGGTGACCCACAAAGTTGTCTGATGGGGCTCCTGGCAGACTGTGGGCGGTGTGAGGTGGAGATGTGAGGCTCTGCTGCCCCCTATGCCCATGCCATCACACTCTGGGAGTCTTGAGTTGTACACTAGGACACTTTAGACACAAAGTGCTGGAGTGGAGGAGAAAAGCCCATGGGGCCAGAGTTACCACCTCCGACCAAGGGCTGACAAAGACGAGGGCAGAGCAGGCCTCCCTCTGCAGGCCCTCTCTGTGGTTGGTTGTCATGGGCCTTCACTGCAGGGTGTTGTGGGTAGAGAACCTGTTTCAGGGGTCCTTGTTTACTACACTACATGCTCTTTTCCTGAGAGTTAACAGGAAGCATTTATCTTTGGCCGAAATACCAGGAAATGGTTCTTGGTGGCCTACACTGCTGATTATTTGTAGCTTACCTTTTGGTCCTGTGGGTGTAGTTACGGGTTCTATTTCCTTCTTTTGAATGTTGGCCGCCAGGATCGCTGCTGAGTGTTCCAGACTCTGTGGCACACATTTTGGAAATGCCCTTCTTCTGGCCTTTTCCTGTTTTCCTGTCTGGTTCATTCCGTTTGATTTCCTTACTTTTAAAACATGCAACTTGAACAGTCTTTGGGAAAAAAAGAACTATAAATAATTACATTTACAAAAGAATGGTCTGCTCATTAATTTTGATTGTATACAGTGTTGTATACTTTGTTCTCTGTGCCTTGGAGAGGCAGGAGACTTTGAAAAAAAACTTAGCTAAGGCCAGAAAGGTAGCAGATAACAGATGGAGTTTGGGCTTTGATCTTGCTCTAAAGCCCTACCTCTTATGAAACTGGAATTGCTGTAGATGAAACTTCCTTTTATAGAAACACTGACTACAGTAGAGTGTTTTTTTTTTTTAACAGGGAGAACCTTGCTAGTGACATGTACCTTATATCACAGATGGATAGTGATCAGTATGTGCCAATTACAACGGTAGCTAACCTCGACCATATCAAGAAGCTCAGTACTGATGTGGACTTGATTGTTGAAGTGCTAAGATGTAAGTAAATGACACTTTAAAATTAATAGTACTTGTCAATACTTGGCAATATTGGCCCTATCAATGTGAACCTTGAAAACCGACAGCAATCGAATGTTAAAGTACTTGGTGGCAAATCTGATTCCTTCTGGCTTTCCATTTCTTTTTGGCCTGTCCCAGTAATTCACCAGTAACTCAGGAGTAGTGCCTGATAGTCCCTTGGAGTACTGATTGAGTCCATCCTGAAATGTCAGACAGGTTGTAGGTCATTTGCAGTAGTAGGGGAATCTTTTTAATGGAGAGTTCAAAGACAGTTGTTGCAGTAATGAAAAACAAAATAAATAACTCTATTTATGGTTAACCCTTTGCACTTAGATGTCTCCTCCCAGGGGACATAAAGGGATTGCTGGTGATTACACAAGACAAACTTAGGCAGTGACAAATTTTTCAAAAATGTGTTTCCTTGAAGTTTTCCATTCAGATTGCTCAAAAAAGCAAATATATACTGAGATATACATTAAAAATATCAGCTGGCATTACACAGAAAGAGAATCTGTGAAGTGCTTTCACAGTGGTGCCAACGTTTCTTTGTAACAGAATGTAGTGATAGAGAACATCTGTATAAGAAAGGCAGCTGTGGGTATGCCCTTTGTATCCTGTGGCATAACTTGGAAAGGTGGATAAGCAAGTTACTGCAGCCTTGAAAGGAAGCGACTTTCGAAACTGAAGGTGGAGAGTGTTGAAGTATCAAGTGGCACAGTCAAAAATGGCCATTTGCACCAAGTCAGAGGAGTAATATCCTTTGATAAATTTCACTTTGTGATTTCAAAGTGATTAGAAATTTTTTGTTCACTTAGTTTACAGACAAACAGCAAAATGAAAAGACAAAAGTGAGAGTTACAATATAAGCAGTAGTGAAGATGAGTTAGATTTAGACTTTTATACAGACAAGTCAGAAAACATAAACACTGATGTGGAAGAAAACTTTAGGGACAGTGATATCATCCCTCTAAGAAGAAAACAAACGAATATGATAGAAAGTGACAGCAATGAAAATGTGAGTGGCTTCAAAGAAGTAGAAGACAGCTTATCGTCAAGTGAAAATGGGAATGTGTTAGAGAAAAAGACAATCCTCCAGCGAAAATAAATTCTACTGTGCATCCTCAAACAACAAGACCACAAATAGCAAATCATATAAGACAATCAGTTGATTGTTTTACTCTGTATTTTATGCATGAATTGGTGGATAGTGTAATAAAAGAAACAAATCGTTATACAGATGAAAAAAATAAGGAAAAAGCAGCTGTTACACATTACTGATTTGGCATCAGTGACATGACGTTGACTGAAAGGAATTTTTAGCTTTTTTTGCAGTTATCCTAAATATGGGAATAATTCAAGTACCACATTTGCAAGAGTACTGGTCAATTGCTTTTCATAGTAAAATACTCTTCTTTTCGGAAACATTTAATAGAGAAAGGTTTATGCAGATCCTCTGGGCGCTTCATTTGAAGACACTGCATCAAGTGATGGGACAATCAGAACTCATATTCAAAAGACCAATAATTATTTGGAATACATCGATTAAAAATTTTCCCAGTATTCCATACCAGATTAGGCAATTTGTGTTGATGTCTTCGTTGTTCAATTTAAAGGGCAAATATCATTTACAACTTGCAATTCAAATAAGCCTACCAAAGGGGGTATATGCATTTATGCACTAGCTGATTAAAAAACGGGGTATCTTTGTTCAATACTTCCCTACTATGTCAGCATAACCTCTGAAAGCATCATTCGACCTGATCTTTTAGTAAGCACCAGAATTCCATTACTTTTTTTTTTTCTTGTGAGTTGGAGTCTCACTCTGTCGTCCAGACTGAAGTGCAGTGGCACGCCCCCGGCCACCGTAGGCTCGACCTGCTGGGCTCCGGCGATCCTTCCGCCTCAGCTTTCCAAGTAGCTGGAGCTACAGGTGCATGCTACCACGCCTGACTAATTTTTTTGATTTATTGTAGAGATGAGGTCTCGCCAAGTTACCCGGGGGCAGGTCTCCAACCCGCGGGCTCAGGCAGTTCACTCACCTCAGCCTTCCAAAGCGTGGGATTACAGGCTGAGCCACCGAGCCCGGCTTCCATTACATTTTCATAAAAAGTTGTTGGAATAAGTTCCCACTACAGCAAGATATACCACATGTTTACTCATAAATATTAAACTAGTATTGTCCTAACAGAAGAGCTACTAAGAATGAAATGTCATCTTACTGGTACAAAGTGAACCGAAAGGGAATACCAGCACAAAACAAAAATCCAAAGTTCTTAACAAAAAAGACAGTAGCACATAGAAAAAGTAATCTTACTCTTCTTGCATGGAAGGACAAAAGGATCATTACAATTCTTGGCACTTGGAATCACGCAGGAATGAAACTTACCACAAGGACATTGCGTAGCGGATATTGCAAATATGAGCAGTGTGGATCGTGCAAATTGATATGCTTTTTGTGAAAAACGTTAAAATGGTGGAGGAAATTATTCTTCTGGGGAGTAGAAATATGCGTTTTTAGCTCATATACTATGCTGAGCATCAACAACAAAACCAACAAAAAAAATCTATGTCCCATTTGAAATTTGTCAAGCTTCTGATAGATCGGTTGAGAAGTGGTTTTATGAAATCACGAATGCGTCCTTCCACATGGTCTTCAAACAACAAACTGGACAGTAAATTGCATGTTATTAATGTGGGAGGAGGAAAACAAAACTGCATTGTCTGCTTGAATAGAAAAACACCAGGTCAAACAAATTACTATTGCACAACATGTATCGATGAACTTGCAATGCACGTTGGTGATTTTTATTACACGTTACCACGTTAGAAAAATATAAGATATAGAATTCTGATTTTTTTGTCATAAATAAGTCTCTTAATGTCCAAAATTTCATTATAAGCCAAATATCATTGGAATAAAATAATTGGTTCCAACACTGTGCTATTTAATGTGAGGTGATTCGTTTTTCACATTTAGTAAAAACGTGTAGTTGAGTTGCTGGTAGATGATCCATGAGTTTTGGGTTTTTTTTTTTATTTGGTAAAGAGAAGCCCCTTGCTCTGTGACCCCAGCTGGAGTGCAGTGGCAAGATTGCAGCTGACTACAGCTTCAAATTCCTGGGCTTAAGCTGTCCTCCCACTTCAGCCTCCCGCATATCTGGGACTACAGGTGCACACCAATTTTTAATTTTTGCAGAGACGGGATCTTACTGTATTGCCCAGGCTAATCTCAAACTCCTGACCTCAAATGATCCTCCCACTTTGGCCTCCCAAAGCGCTGGGATTACGGGCATGAGCCACTGTGCCTGGCTATAAAATACATTTTAACTAGTTTTGCCACTAAAAGAGTTTCTTCCAAATATTAACTTCCTGCTTATGTTTTCATGAAATATTATTGCATTTTTCCTTAAAAGTATATTGTGAATGAAGTTGTTTCTTTGAAATTTGGCAATATCAAACGAATGTTTCAGTGTTACATCAGAGACCCTCAGAGGTTTCAGGAGCTGTAGACACCAACCTGTCACGATGTTGGAGACCCACAGAGGTTTCAGAGGTGTAGACACCTATGTCTCACGACACTGGAGTCCTGAAGGGGTTTCAGGAGGTATTGGCACCTACCTCCTGCCCAAAGTACGACTGTACTTTTGGACAGAAAGAGACAGGTACATCTATAATAACTGTGATCAGAATATAGTCAGCCTATTATCAGATTAGTTGTGGCGCTGAAGAGGATGACATGAATAGACCCCTGTGAGCCAAGTTCACATCTTTAAATCCTATGTCCAAAATACCTAGCACACGGCAGACACTGATGAGTATTTTATTTTAATTTGAATACTGCAGCTAGTGTTAAGTTAAATTTCTAGACTGTTTTTGTATCATAATATACATAATGCGCATATCCCAGTGTGTCTGATTCAACTGCTATTTTTATACTTAATGTAACTGAAATTGCCAGTTAAAAAAACACATAATATTTGTCATCAGGGTAAATGCACTGTGTTACATTCACAGTGTTAAAGTAAGCTAGGCCTACATTTTTTCACGAGAATAAATTTTACAATCATAATGTTGATAAAAGTATGTTTGCAAATATGTGCAAGATGATACCAGGTGTATAACATTTGGGCCTGTGTAAAACTGAAGTATGTTTTTTATGGATTCCAAGGTACATGGTGAAAGTATCAAGTCCTAAATGGGACTGAAACTCATGATTCATGTAGATGTCATGGGGCAGGTGGGTTGGGCGGGGGGTGAAGGGAGCCTTGGGGCTGTCAGCCACATCCGATTTCACAGCTTTGCCCTGCATGTCTTAAGCGTACATTTGGCAGGTTTTGACATACATCCATGGAGCTGCCACGGTTGAGATAGGAAACATACCTGTCACCCTCACCCCAGACCACCACTGATCTGCTTTCTATCACTGTGATAAGTTTGCTTCTTCTAGAAATTTTATTTAAACGGAATAATTATGCAGTATTACTTTTTTTTTGGCCTGGCTTAACTATTTTGTTGTTTACTGTATCAGTAGATGATCTTTTTATTGCTGGGAAGTAGATTATTGAATCGATAGACCATAGTTGGTTTACTCACCCACCAAGTTGATAGACATTTAAGTTATTGCCAGGTTTTGGCTACTGCACGTGAAGTTACTGTGATTGTTTGTGTAGGTCTCTATGTGGACATGTGCTTGCGTTTCTCTTGGGTAAATAGCTAGGAGTGCAGTGTCTGGATTGTATGGTAGGCATGTGATTAACTTTGTGAAATGCCCACTCATTTTCCAAAGTGGTTGCACCATTTGGCAGTCAGCCATCATCAGCAGGGATGAGCGCTCAGTTGCCCTATACCCTTGCCAACATGTGCTATGCAGTCATTTTAATTTTAGCTTTTTTGATAGCTGTGTAGTGGTATCTCATTGTGGTTTTAATTTCTATTTCTCTAATGATGAATGAGGTGAGCATCTTTTCGTGTGTTTATTTGTGCTCCTTTTTCTTCTTTGCTGAAGTGTCAAGATGTCACCCACGCTGTTTGTTAGTTTTCTTTACAATTGAGTTTTTAAAAAAAAAAACCACTTCATTTTTTAGAGGAGTTTTAGGTGCACAGCAAAATTAGGAGAAAGATGGAGAGACCTCTCATGTCTCCCCTGCCCCCACACATGCGTGGCCTCCCCCACTCCCAACATCCCTCACCAGAGGGTGCATTCGTTACCATCGATGAACCTGACATAAATCGTCACTGAGAGTCCATGGTTTAAATGAGGGATATTGTATATTCTGTGGGTTTGAACAGATGTCGAATGACATGTATCTGCCATACAGAGCAGTTTCACTGTCCTGAAAATCCTCTTTTCTCCTGTTCGTTCCTGGCAGCCACTAGTCTTTTACTGTCTCCATGTCATAGACTTGAAAGAGGATGTAGCCTTTTCCGATTGGTTTCTTTTACTTTGGAATATGTATTTAAGATTCTTCCGTGTCTTTTTATGACTTGATAGCTCATTTCTTTTTAGTGCTGAACCACATTCCATTGTCTGGATGTACCACAATTTGCTTATGTATTCACCTACTGAATATATCTTGGTTGCTTCCAAGTTTTGGCAGTTATGAATAAAGATGCTATAAAAATCCATGTACAGGATTTTGCATGGGTGTGGGTTTCAACTCCCATAGGTAATACCAAGGAGCACAATTCCTGGATCATATAGTCAGAATATGTTTAGTTTTGTAGGAAACTGCCCGACGGCCTTCCACAGTGGCCACCCATTTTATATTCCCACCAGCAGTGAACGAGAGTTCTTGTTGCTCTCCATCCCTGCCCGCATTTAGCATTGTCAGTGTTTTGGATTTTGGCCATTCTGTTAGGTGTGTAGCGATATCTTATTGTTTTTATTTGTAATCACCTAAAAATATATGATGTAGAGCATCATTTTATATGATTATTTATCATCCATCTGTATGTCTTCTTTGGTGAAGTGTCTGTCCAGGTGTTTCGCCCATTTTTTAACTGTGTTGTTCCTTATTGTTAAATTTTGAGTTGTTTGTTTATTTTGATTATTAGTCTTTTATCAGATGTATCTTTTGCAAATATTTTCTCCCAGTGTGTGGTTTGTCCTCTCATTCTGTTGACATTGTCTTTCATGGAGCACAAGTTTTAAATTTTAATGACATTCTTTCATGGATTGTGCCTTTGTTGTCATATCTAAAAAGACATTGTCAAACCCAAGGTCATCTAGATTTTCCCTTGTGTTTTCTTCTAGGATTTTTACAGTTTTGCATGTTATGTTTAGGTCTTTGATTTCTCTTGAGTTAACTTTTGTGACGTGTGTAAGGTCTGTATCTAGCTTTGTTTTGGCAGAGGGTGGGTGGGCAGTGGATGTCCAGTTGTCCCAGCACCACTTGTTGAAAAGATGATACTTTGCTTCATTGTCATTTTGTCAGAGGTGTATGTGTATATATTTAAATATGTCTTATATGTATTCTGGATATAAGTTCTCATCAGATATGTGATTTCAAATATGCTGTCCAAGTCTATGACTTGTCTTTTTGTTCTCTTGATGATATCTTTTGAGAAGCAGAAATACAATTTTTTTAATAGTCCATTAAGTAATTTAGCTTCCTGTTACAATACTTGCTTCGAGTATAGTACCCAAGAAATCTGTGCTTTGCTTGAGGTTACAAAGGTTTTCTTTTAGACTTTTATATTTTACATTTGGGTGTGTGATCTATTTAAGCCAATTTTTGTACATTGTATGAGATATTGATCTACTGTGTAAATGTTGCAGCACTGTTTGTTGAAAAGATTCATTTCTCTGTTGCACTACTTTTGTGTTTTTGACACATTGTTTGCCTATGCATGTGTGGGTTTATCCTTAAATCTTAAAGGTGGCACAAAACCTTATTTGTTTTGGCTCTTCTGAATGCTTTGCATGTCTGTATGAATTTTTGAATCAACTTTATAATTTTTTAAAAAGGTTTGTTGAAACTTTTATTGGGATTGCATTGCTTCTATAAATTCCCTTGAGGAAAATTGATATCAAAACAATATTGAGTTTTGTATTCCATAAAAAAGAATATCTCTTTATTGATGTAGATCTTTAAAAATGTTATCTCAGCAGTGTTGACAGTTTTCAGTGTATAGGTCTTTTATATCTTTCATTAGAGTTATAACTAAGTACAAATCTTATGCCACCCAATAATATTTCTGTTAACATTGGACCACATATATGACAGCAGTCCCATAAGATTATACCGTGTTTAGATACGCAGATACTTACCATTGTATTTCAGTTGCCTACAGTATTTAGTATAGTCACATGCTGTAGAATTTTGTAGCCTAGGAGCAATAGACTTTGCCACATAGCCTAGGTGTGTAGTAGGCTATACCTTCTCAGTTTGTATGAGTACATTCCATGATGTTTGCTCAATGATGAAATTGCCTAATGATGGAGCTCTCAAAACATATCTCCATTGTTAAGCAGCTCGTGACTGTATTTCATTTATTTGATGCTGTTTGTAAATGATATTTTTATTTCAGTTTCCAATTGTTTGATACTAATACATAGAAATACAGTCCACTTTTGTATATTAATCATGTGCTATATACAGGCACCTTGTTAAATGCAATCAGTTGTAGTTTTTAATGGAAATTATAGAAGATTGTCTGCATATGTAAGCTGTCATCGGAATAAACAGTTTTACCTCTTTCTGCATCATCTGGGTGCCTTTCGTTTCCATCCTTTACATTATTGCACTCACGAGAACCTTCAGTACAGTGTTGATTAGAAGTGGAGAGAACAGACCTCCCGGCTTTGTTCCTAGTCTTGGGGGGAACTGTCCAGTCTCCCCTTGTGTGGGATCTAGCTGTAGGTCTTCCACAGGTGATGCTTATCTGACTGGGGAGACTTCCTTTTGTCCCTAGTTTGCTGAAAACTTTATCAGGAATGAATATTGGATTCTGTCAACTACTTTTTTTTACACCTATGAAATGATTGTATGGTTTTGTTTTTTAATCCATTAATATAGTAAATTAGATTGCTTGATTTTTCATTTGGTAAAGCAACCTAGCATTACTGAGATATAAACTCTGCTTTCCATGACTTATTACATTGTTATATATCACTGGATTCAATTTGCCAAAATTTGTTAATACTTTTTGCATCTATGTTTATAAGGCATACTGCTCTATAGCAGGGGTCCCCAAGCCCCAGGCTATGGACCAATACCTGTTTGTGGCCTGTTAGGAAACAGGCCACACAGCAGGAGGTGAGAGGTAGGCGAGCAAAGCTTCATCTGTATTTACAGCCATTCTCCACTGCACTCATTACCACCTGCGCTCTATCTTTTGTCAGACCAGCTGTGGCATTAGATTCTCGTAGGAGCGCAAACCCTATCATGAACTGCGCATGCGAGGGATCTCGGCTGCGTGCTCCTTATGAGAATCGAATGCCTGATGCTCTGAGGTGGAGCTGAGGCCGTGATACTAGCGCTGGGGAGCGGCTGCAAATACAGATTAACATCAGCAGTGAGGTTTGACTGCACAGAGACCATAATACATCAGTTGCTTACAGACTTATATCAAAACTCCATCAGTGAGTAGCAAGTGAGTTGATGCATTTCAGTTATACACCTGCATCTGGTGGCAGGCTTTAGGTCAGAATCCGACACTTATTTTAGTCTGTGTGTGGCCCACCCATTGTTTTATTTACCACTTTTGTCTGTGTCTCTGTCTCTTTTTTTAATGGTGAGTTGTATAATTTTTAATAATTTCATTATATATTACAATGTGATAATAATAGAAATAAGGTGCACAATAAATGTTAGGTGCTTGAATCATCTTGAAGCTGTTCTCTACTCCATCACCCTACCACCACCACCACCACCATCCATGGGAAAAACTGTCTTCCATGGAACCAGTTCCTGATACCGCTGCGCTATAGTTCTTTTTCTTTGCAGTGTCTTTGTGTAGTTTGGTCATCAGATAATTGCTGGCTGCACAAAATTAATTGGAAAGTACTCACTCCTCTAAAACTTTCTGAAACAGTTTGGACTATATAGACTTGGGGTTTTTTGGGGTTTTTTTTTTAACTTAAATATTTTATAGAATTCTCCAGTAAAACCACATGGGCCTTGTGTTCTTTGTGAGAAGTTTGGTGTTTTGTTTTGTTTTTGAGTCGGAGTCTCACTTTCACCCAGGCTGGAGCACAGTGCCATGATCGTGGCTCACCTCAGCCTCAAACTCTTGAGCTCAGGCAGTCTTTCTGCCTTAACCTCCTGAGTAGCTGGGACTACAGGAGGCACTTGTCACCATGCTCAGCTAATTTTTTAAATTTTTTTTGTGGAGATGAGGTCTCACTGTATTGCTCAGGCTGGTCTTGAACTCCTGGGCTCAAGTAATCCACCCGCCTCAGCCTCCCAAAGTGCTAGAATTACAGGCATGAGCCACTGCTCGACCAAGATTTTTAACTATAAATTCCATTTCTCTCATAGATCCAGGTCTATTGCAGTTGGCTCTTTCTTCCAGAGGAAGCTCTGGTAGCTTGTGTCTTTTAAGGAATGTTTCTATTTCATATAACCTGTCAAATTTATTAGCATGAAGTTTTTCATTTTACTGTTGGTAGAACTTGCAAGTGATGTTGCTACTTTCATTCCTGATCCTGATAATTTGTGTCCTTTTGGTAATGGCCACCTCTGAATTCTGATTGTGATCCTGCCATGCTGTGACTCAGATCTACACTTGACATAATTTCATAGACTTGACATCAAAGCGCAAACTTAACAAAAAGGGGAGTGCATGTTAAAAACTGGTTGAATCTGAGTTGACCTGTTCTTGGGTTAGTAGTATATTTATGTTCACAGTGTATGGCATTTATGACAGTTACTACCATTGAGGAGAGCTTGGGGAAGGGCATATGGGAATTTCGTGTAAGTCTTAGAACTATTCCAGATAAAAAGTTATAATAAAGCAATTTTATTTTAGGGACTTGTTGAAAGGAGAAAGCTATTAACCCTGTATTTTAACCTACTTTTAGTATTTGAGCTGTTTAAAATCTTTGTTGCATAGTGTTATGGATATTATAATTCTTGCAAAACTTTTTATATTAACATATTTCTTAGTTTATAAAAAAGCTAACATGCAAGACTGGTTTAAAACCTTTTGATAATCTGTGCTAGATTTTTTGTATTTTGCATATTGTTTATAGGTTTCGTTAGCATGTTTAGTAGTAAAGTGTAACACATTCCACTGGAGTATCATGTTTTTAATATTTTTATTTTTACCATTGGTTTTTTTTCTCTATAGCTTTACCTTTAGTCCAAGTGGATGAGAAGGGAGAGAAGGTCAGGCCAAATCAGAACCGCTGCATAGTAATACTGCGTGAAATACCCGAGTCCACCCCTGTGGAAGTAAGTAATTTCTCTTAAGTGTATGTGGACATTTTCATGAGGATCTTTGTTGGTTTTCTTTTCTTTTTTTTTTTTTACTCTGTTTTTTGGATGGTGTAATTTTAAGAATAAGCGCTTACCATTCATATTGTTTTCTCAGGAGTTACACATTAGTAGTTATACACCAGTAACTATAACTGATTCACTTATAGCAGGAAATGGTTCTCAAACCTTTTGGTCTTAAGACTCCTTTGCACATTTTGCATTAAAAACATACTGACGTTTTGTGTATTTTGATATTTAGAAATTAAAAGTAAGCAAAACAGTTAAATGTTTATTTATTTAAAAATAAGAATAGTAAACCCACAAGTTAAGATACAGAATACTTTTGTGATAAATAACTTTTCAAAGCAAGTATTTTCATGACAAGAAGACATTGTGAAGAACTCCTGGTGTACCAGTGAGGTTGCCCTGGGTCCAGGCCGGCATGCCCATTCAGAGATTTTGCACCATCAGTGCACACATCTTCAGGGTAAAAAATGCAAAACTGTTTTTTTGTGTGTGAAGATGGGGTCTGGAGATCACCCTCAGAGAACTAGTAACTTGGACAATAATTTTAAGGAACTGGAGTATTTGGTGGCTTAAGAGTAATGAGCGGCAGTCTACTGTTGTGTGTTGCTGTAAGATCTCCTACATGTCCAAATGCTTAAACTAAGTTGCATTGTGTAGTGAACATAGTGGTTATGCCTTGAGATAATGAAGAAAAGTTTTGTAGTAGATGCTGGGAACTTAGTGCACCCCACTGCAGAGTTAGGGCATCTGCCTGCTTTGAGGAACTTAGAAACCTCGTTGGTCATCAGTCTTCACGTCTCATGTGATTTAAGCCTAAATCATTTGTGCTACCTCTTTCCAAGCACTTTCTCTGCAGAGGAAATAGATCCTTCTGTTCATGCTTTCAAGATTGAGCTTTTCAGTCCTCGTGGCTTAGTGTATGTGAGGGTTTATGAAGGAAAACACTTGTAAAGTCTAACAAAGGTGAGGATTCCAACAGAGTTTTCTGCCTAGGATAAGAAATTATATTATGCTCATATTTTTTCCTTGTACTTTTATCAAAGCTCTTAATATGAAGGACCAGCATTTTTTATTACTAATCTGGATGTCTTTATTAACTCAAAACAATATTTTAAACATAGATCTTAATTTTTGAAACTTGAAATATTTGTAAAAACTATAACCAGTAGAATTTTCTTCATTTAGCTGTAGATGCTGATTTTGGTGTATTTATATTATTCGAAACTGCATGCCCTATGTCTTTTGGAAAACTTAATACTAGCTTACCATTAGTGAAGTGTGAGAAAGTCTGTTAACCTGTAAGCAAAGCATTTACCGGAGTAATTTGACAGTATAGGGCATTATAATCTTTGGAAATAATTTGTACTTAATTAATTCACTTAGTAGTTTCTGAGTGTAACTGGGTGTTAAATTTTTATGAAGTTGTCCTGTTCTTTTGCTCTGGAATCTGGTATGATTATAACCACCCTCGCTTTCCTTTTGAACATTAGCATAGTATGTGTGTCTTTTCCATCCTTTTACTTTTAACTGTGGCATGTAGTTGGGTCTTGCTTTTCTTATCCAAAATATCTGAAAATTTTGTCTTTTAATTGGGGGTGTAGCCATGAACGTTTAAGAGATTAACGACATGTTTGAGTTTCAGTTTGCCATCACTATTTTCTGTTTGCCTCTTCTGATGTTCATTTTCCCTCCTTTCTCCCCCTGCCCCTTTTTGGGATTAAATCAATATTTTTATCTCCCTTTTTTTTTTTTTTTGGCTTATTAGGCATAACTATTTGGTTTTGTTGTTTGTGGTTAAAGTAGAATTTTTAGTGACACTTTCGACTTTATCAGAGTCTGCCTGTAATTCATGGAATACCATTTCTCTTTACCTTACAACCATGCTGTTCCATTTGGTACCTCTGGCCTTGTGCTGTTGTCACACATTCTAATTCTGCATAGTCACAAGCCCACAATATATTTATCCAGTATGTACCATTCACAGTGCTTCTGTGATTTGGACTTTCCTTCTGCCTGAATATTCCTTTAATATGTCTTGTGGTACAGGTCTGCTGGTGATAAATTATTGTCAGCCTTAGTATGTTTGAGAAAATCTTTATTTCACCTTTATTTATGAAAGGTGTTTTTGCTGTGTATAAATTTCTGGATTGATGGTATTTTTTTCCTTTCTGTGTCTTGAGGATGTTCTCTTCTGATCTGTGTTGTGTCTGACACTGCTGTAAAAATTTCACTACTGGTTTTAAGCAGTTTGATTATAGTCTCCCTTGTAGCTTTCAAGCTTCTTGTACTTAAGGTTCATTGAGCCGTAATTTCATCACGTTTTTCCTTTTCTCTCTTTCATCATTTTCTCCAGAAAGTGTCTAGCCAGTGGTTAATCCTTTTCCGTGTAGTTTTCATTTCAGACATCATACTTTTCATCTCCAGAAGTTTACTTTGGATCTTTTTTTTTTTTTTAAATTCCATATCTCTGTTTAAATGTACTCGGTCTTTATTATAGCATATGGAATACACACACACACACACACACACACACACACACACACTAACCATTTAATACTAATACTACCATCTGTATCATTCTGATCTTTCTCATTATAGATCATATTTTTCTATTTCTTTGCATGCTTGTTAATTTTTGCTGGATGCCAGGCATTTTGGATTTAACTTTACTGATTATTTTTGTATTGTTATAAATATTCTTGAGGTTTATTTGAAATGTGGTGAAGTTCCTTGGAACCAACTTGATCTTAAGGAATTCTTATGAGGTGGAATCAGAAAAGCCTCTCCTAGGGCTCTCTCTTCCCCCTTGTCGAGGCAGTGCCCTTCTTAGTACTCTCAGTGGTATCCTGTGCATTTAGGAGATGTTTCCCCGTGGGCTGGTGGGAAAACAAACCCTCCCCTCCCAGTGAGCTTGCTGTGGGGCTGTTCCGCGAATCCTGTCAGGCGGAAGACCTGGGACTGTGCGGGTCAGCTGTTGGCCCCACGACCTGGATACTGCGGGCTCCCCGCTCACATCCCTCTCAGGAAGCACACTCCTCTGCTGCCTGATGTCCAGGGTCTGAACACCATTATTTTACATATTTTTCTTTTGTTTCTAATTGTGTCCTATGGTAAGGTAAATCTAGTCCATCTTGGTCAGAAGCAAAAATCCAGGTAATTTTTTTTATTTCTTAAATTACCTTTTTCTTTTTTTTAAGTGTGTAATTATTAGCCTAGTAGTAAAACGATATGACATTTTTCCACATTAATTTAGCCTGATGGCTTCTTGAGAATAAACTGTCAGTAAGTTGTGTGACTATTTTTCTATGGCATTGTGATTCTGATTCTTAAAGCCCCTCTGAACCTTCTGCCTCTTTTGAAGGAGATACTTAGTGGCCATCATGGTATGTTGGGCTTTGTTTAAAGATAGATCCTTAGGAGGATGCATTTTAAAAAAAAAATGCTCTTGAGGATAAAAAATGGCATAATTGAGAATTAATTTCTGATATCTCTGTTTCCTGTAGGAAGTAGAGGCACTATTTAAAGGAGACAACTTACCGAAATTTATAAACTGTGAATTTGCCTATAATGATAATTGGTTTATTACGTTTGAAACAGAAGCTGATGCACAACAGGTATGCTCTTTCCACTACTACCCCATGAAGTATGTTGTTTACCAGTTTTTAATATTCGTGCACATTGGAACTAAACTTGGACATTGAGATTACTGTCACATTGCGATGTTGAGTAGAATGTGCAGAGGAAATCTGATTGTAGGAATGTAGGTGGGTGTATTGTGTAGACAGTTTTTGTAGCAATATAAGAAGCACATGACATCACTTTCCAAGGACATTGATAAGCAGCCTAGGAAAACCAATTCTTTTCTAATATTGGGTCAGAGGAAGGTTGTACTATTTGCAAAGTGTTTGGGGGCCATTTTAGCCTAACCTTAATCTTTCAGTAGGCATCATTGCTTGTGCAAGATGCTCGTAACAGTATTGAGAAGCTCTATGAGGAGACATAAGGAGTTAAGGTAGTTTTTTTTTTTTGCCTTTAAAGGAGGCATCTTGTTTGAGGGAAACAAATTAACACATCTAAAGGAATGCCAGTATGTTATAAAGTGTTACATGGTATAAACAGTGTGGGAGTTCAGAAAAGAAAACACAAAAACCCGAAAGACGGATTTTAATTGGATGGAAGGGAACAAAGGGGAGTGGGAGATGGAATCACCATGCTTGTGTAGTTGAGCTCTGCTGGCCTGCATGGTGAATGTGGTTGGATGAGGTGGACTCAGAGATGCAGAGCCTCCAGCATTACAAGGAGTTAGTGTATATCTGATGTGGCGAAGACCCAGGAAACATACCACTTGGATATTGTGATCCCAGTGTTCTCCCTTCCTGCATAATTCTAGTTTCAAGATAGGATGAATACTAGGAACTCTGCATTTGTCATTTTCCCCTAGGTTGTTAGCCTGTGGTCTGTGGGAGACTTTTTTGGTATCTATTAATACAAAACAGGACACAAGTCTTGTTTTAGAGAGTTTTGAGTAGAGATTCTACAGCTCTCATAAGGTTATTTTAAGGGATCTATGACCCAGAGAGTGTCAAGGATCACTGTTCTAGGTCCTGTCCACCATATTTTAATTATGTCGTCCCTTATTTGAACTGCTAAATTAAGATAATCAGTTTATCTTATTTATAAGGTTAACAGAATGGAATTTTGTACTTCATTTTGCCCTTAGGCTTATAAATATCTGAGAGAAGAAGTAAAAACTTTTCAAGGAAAGCCAATTAAGGTAAGCAAGACGATTGCACTTTTAAAACTTTTCAAATTGATGTTCCTAGATGTTGTAATATAAATTAGTGTGTTTTCACACAGGCACGGATCAAAGCAAAGGCAATAGCTATAAACACATTTTTGCCAAAGAATGGATTCAGACCCCTGGACATGGGCCTGTACGCCCAGCAGCGCTACACGCCCCCCTTCTACTTACCTCCTGTGTACAGCCCCCAGCAGCAGTTTCCTCTCTACAGCCTGATTGCGCCCCAGACTTGGTCAGCCACCCACAGCTATCTCGACCCGCCCTTGGTATGTCTTCTCTTTACTTGGAACGTAGTTAACAGGATTGTAAGCTGTGGACACTGAATTAGGTACTTGGAAGGATTAAAGTTCTAGCCTGATGGGAAGCCAGATGGGTATGCAGTTTGCTGTATTGAAACAGACCTTCAAGTTGTGTGGTGGACTTTAAATGTAGTTGAGCCTAAGAACAGCTATCCACACAAGCTACTCTGGAGTGCTGTGGTCACAGTTCTTGCTCAGTCCCTCTCCTGTCATGAGCTCCTGGTGAGACACACAATGTGGTAAGACCTCCCTGGTGCCTGGTGTTCTTCTGATCACAGAGGGAAATGCAAGATTTACTAAGGAGATTTGCTAAGGAGAAAGAGGCATTTAATAGGCTTCTCACAGCCAGGGACAAGTAGAAGACATGCTGTCTCTCAAGCATTATTTTACTTCCCAACAGCCTTAGAGTTGGCTGGCATGATTAATTTTACAGATTTTGGCCTTTTCAAAGACCTGTGGATGGAATTCACACATTTTTAATGGGACCAGTCATTTTTCTCTATCCTCTGTAGGTGCTAGAAAGATCAGGTGGGCCCTGGCTGGGAATTAGCTGGAGTCTAGTGTGGTGGGATGCCAAGAATCAGCAATACTCTGTGTCCTTGAAGCTGAGGTATGGGTTAAGAGCAGAAGGATGGGTTCAGGGACTGGAGATTTGCATGAGGTGTTGATGAAAGTCTAGTTGGAATAGGAGAGATGGAAGGGTAGAATGCACAAAGGTTGTGGTCAGAAAGTGAGTTAATAACTTTGAAAAGAGTTTGTGTCCAGGATATGGTTGTGGACCAAGTCGGGGGATGACTGGGTGGTCCTCAGGTTCAGATGGCTGGGAGCCAGTCATCTTGTTTTGTGGGGGTGCCTCCATTGACAAGCAGAAAAAGGGGTACACACGGAAGAGAGAGAACTTGAGAGGAAGTGTTGATTACACTTGGATGGATGGTGCCTGTTACACACTAGAAAGTAAAGATAAATGTCCATGAAAAAACAGGCTAGAAAAGGCAAGTATGTCAAGCTGGCAGTAATTGCAAAAATAGACACATATATAAAATACCACTAAATTTATAATTAGAGGGTTTATCAGGTATTATGTCAATATCAATTTATATGTGAATTTATCAGAAGGGGTCAAAGAGAAAGAAGTTTCATGAGAATAAATAGTATGCACAGAAACAGATGGTCACGAACACGTGAGCACTTGAGATAAAGCCTAGTCTGGTCATGGAGAGCCAGGGAACAGGCTGCTGAGTGACCTGGCCAGACCCTTCAGGCTCCCCACTGTCCAGAGGCTGCTGAGTGACCCGGCCAGACCCCGAAGGCTCCCCACTTTCTGAGGCTGCTGGGTTACCTGGCCAGACCCTGCAGCCTCCCCATTCCCCCGAGGCACATGGTCTTGTGGGAAGTCTATAAGGCTTCTAAGCAGGGGGATGAAGTCATACTCCATTTAGAAACTAGCTCTTATGGCCGTGTGAAGGACAGGCAGTGACATAGACGTGTTAGGAGAGATTGTCAAAGGGGCTGTGACTCCCCCAAAAGTCTGGAGCCACTGCACTGTAAGAACCTTTGGCAAAGTTATTTCTCTCTTTTGAGCGTATCCTAATGGTAAGGAAAGGTGCTTTTTAAAAAATTTTGAATGGTCTATAACCTGCAGAAGTGTACCCATAGCTGTGTAGTTCCTTTTCCAAAAATATATCACTAGAAGAACCTTAGAGGAATTTCAGTCTGAAGACTCTTGCTGTTAACAATCTTTGGGATTGGCAGTAATGGGGAACTGTCAGGGGAGTGGGGTGGGATTGGCAGTTGAGGAAACTGCTAGGGGAGAGAGGGGCATACCTCACCGACAAGGGTGCCTGCATAATCAATGTTTGTATGCACCTAACCCTGAATTGTACCTCACATCTGTATAATAAATTAATTAATTACTTAAATTAAGTTTTAAAAAAAAGTCTTCCCCAAACACGCTTGCCACACCTGTCTCATTGAGGGTTTCCTCAGTCGGTGGTTCTCCCTTTTCTTTCATCTTATTTGTCCCTGTCTGGTCTGGGATCTCTTGGGACCCTGGGTCAGTGATGGCTGCAGCTTGGGTTGTACATTCAGGTGGCTGCTGGTGACAGCAGCTTGGCTCTGGTCTGGGTCTGTGAGGTCAGGGTTCTCCATCAGGCCCTTCTGCTTGTTCTGAAACGTATGTGTCACTTGGAGCAAGAGTGAAGAAAAGTGCCCGTTAATTCTCAGCATATTGCAGTATCAAGTTACTGTGTTAGTAGCCAGTTTTATTTTTAAACTCTTGGACAAAATTACTCCAACACCTCCAGAGTTCTGTTTGTGAAATTACATATGTGAAATGATTAATCTTTATTGGTCTTACCATGATTTAGTCTCCAAAATCAGGGTCTGAATTAATGACTCCTCTGGTGTGATATAATTTCAAGTAGTCTGATTCTTACAGACTACAGAGTTTCTTAAGAATTACTTACTTTTTTCCTTTCCCACTTTCCTTTTTTTCAAACAAGGAGGGGCCTATGCGTATCTCTGTCAATTTAGTGAAAATTTAGGGTGAGGGCTGGAAGGCTCCAAGGAGTTAAATGCCCTTGAAGGAGAAGTGTCAGTTATACAGAGTGTTTGAAACCACTTGTCCACAAGCCTGAGAGTTAGGGATTGCTCTCTTGACCTTTTTTTTTTTTTTTTAACCGTTTTAACACTGTTTCATCTTATTTTTGTGTTTGTCTAGATTTTTTTAAATGGTTGACTGATACTTAAAATCCTGAGCTTAATATTTTTAGCTTTTAAAGATTATATTTAGAATTATATCTTTTAAGTGCTCTGTAACTTTTTCTAATTTTCTTCCTGAATCTCATGTCAGTATATTTGTATGCCATGTATCACCTTAAATTGTGACTTGGGGAATAATCATTTATAATCTGAAAATACCCTGATCTTCAAAGCAAGATTTGCATGGATTTAAAAAGCAGCACACTCTGAGGCTGTGGTTATGACATGAGCCAAGTTAGGAGCAGTGGGCGTTTACGTGTTTCAAAGATTGAGAACCTTGATGAGTTTTTATTGAAGTCATTAGGAATAAGGATTTGTTTACTTCTTGCCAGTAATGGAGGTAGTGTCATCAGTAACTGTTAGGTTAATCATCTGGACTTTTTCAGACAAAGTGCACAACACTGTTCAGGAACCCCCGTACTCTTGAACCAGTTTCTTTCCTCTCAGTGTCAGTTCCCACATGAGTAAATTCTCTTTCTCATTGGGTTGTTGTAAGGGTTAGGTGATGAAATGCAACAAAAGTTCTTAGCTCAGCCTGGCCATTGTGAGTGCTCACTAAATATCAGCCACTAGTAGTATCTAATATAAAATGCACTTCTCAACCTGTAATTATTTTTAAGTATAACCTGGAACATAACATCTCTGACAAGATTAAGAAATTACCTCGATTTCTGCAGTTTGCTAGTATTAACCAAATCAAAGTGTGTCTTATGGTTTGTTACTTGCTTGTTTTTGTTTTTTTTACTGACTCTAGGTAGCTCCATTTCCAAATACTGGATTTATAAATGGTTTTACGTCTCCAACATTCAAGCCTGCAGCATCTCCTCTGACTTCACTCAGACAGTATCCTCCACGAAGCAGGCAAGTTCTGAAGGGTCCTAGCACTTGCGCGTTTTGTGCCACTGCTGCTCTAGGACCTGTGTGAGAGATTTGTCCACTAGCAGTGCTCACCACAGGCAGAGCTTTCTAAAGTACACAGCTGCATTTTGTAAAGACTAAACACCAGAATCCGCTGTAGATGCCAGCATGTAAAAGATAGATTCTCTTCAGAGAAGGCTTTGGGGCAACTTGCATGTACCAGGTGTGCCTCCTTTTTTATTTGGGCTTGGACTTAAAAACAGTGAAGCAGGGCTGTGCTACATTATTGATAGGTTGGCGTTATCCTGTATGTTATGTGTTAGTTATTCCAAGTCACATTTTTATATTTTATCAATAGAAAGCAGCTTTAGTTAGTCCACATTAGCGTGCTCATTATGTAGTGCTTTGATTGTTTCATAACTGAGCAAATACAAACATTTTGTTTACAGGAATCCTAGTAAATCTCATCTGCGCCATGCGATTCCTAGTGCAGAAAGAGGACCTGGGTTATTAGAAAGTCCTTCAATATTTAACTTCACTGCGGATCGATTAATTAATGGTGTCCGGAGCCCACAAACAAGGCAAGCAGGTCAAACTAGAACACGGATACAGAATCCTTCAGCATATGCCAAGAGAGAGGTCGGGCCTGGGCGCATGGAGCCAGGCAGTCTCGAGTCTTCTCCTGGTTTAGGGAGGGGAAGGTGAGTTGTTGTGCAGCTACTCTGTTCCTTTCAGAAACTTTATTAATATTTCATAATTATTTTAAAATATATCACAGAAAATCAGTTGGAGGCTGTAAACATCAAAGGTGTTATATAATGACTGTATGGTTACTTTTAGAGCAGAGACTTAAATGACTTTATCTTATTTGTAATATGAAACAGTTCAATGAGAGCTGTAGATGGAATTGAACTGTTTTAGATCATGGTCATTATTTGTAGAGACTTGGGAACCTGACTGTCAGACTCCCTTCCGGGTGCGTGCGGTCTCCCCTTGGTTGTGTCTGTGGCCTACCAGGCCAGGCCATTCTGCTCCCGTTCACCCCCTTCTGACAGGGAAGTCTCCAGGCTCTGTCCCGCTGCTCCTGGCTGGTACTGAGAGAGGAGATAACTAGAGAAAGCCTAGGCATACGGACAGGGTGGGCCCCACAGTAGGCCTCAGCTGAAAAATTCGTATCCGCACTCTTTCTAGCTGGGAATGCAGGAGATACAGCAGGCAGTGGGAGCTAAGAACTCGGCACACTGGAGTTTAAATTCCATTCCTGTTCAGTCTACTTAAAACAGAAACTGCCCCATGAGGTGGCACCTGCCAGTCGCATGTTCCCACACCCAGTAGTAGTCACACACCCCCAGCACCTACAGTCATTACCTGGCATCCAGATCCCAGCTCCTTCCAGAGTGCCCTCTGACACAGCACTCTTACGTCCATCTTGCCTTCCACCCGCTTCCACCATCTTGCCTTCCACCAGCTGTCGGAACTCAGCTAGAATGAGGCGGGTCCTCAGCTTCTCAGCTATTGCTTTGATAAGGATGTCAGGAATTCCCTCTCGTGCATTATGGGCAAGTGACTCATCCTACCTGAGCTTTTTCTTTTAATCCACCTTGAAAAGTTAAAATGAAGATACTTCTAAGTCTTCTGAACACGGAGTACGCAGCACCACACCTGACATGCCGCAGCACCTCTTCCTCTACTGCATGTGTGCTCACAGTGCTGGACCCTGATGACGCAACTGTCCCTTCCTGGGGGGTGAAGGGAAGCCCTGAAAGATCTGTGTGGTGCAGGGAAGGCTGCGAGCTCTGGTGGGACTGGCACTGGACTGTGCTCTGTCAGGAAAACTAGCTGTTTTCACAGGAAATATTTGATCAGGTTGGTTCAGCAGGCCCTGGAGATGGAAAGGCAGAAGGGGACCATGAGTTGCACAGAGTCAGTGACTTCAGGGAGCCTCTGCCAGTCCTGAGACTGAGTGTGAGTCTTAGTGCCTGGAAGCATGGAGGTAGGGGCTTGCAGAGCTGGGCTGAGACCTCCAAGGACTCAGGCCCTTGTGGGTCCCTCTTGGGATGTCAGTTGTGGGCACAGTGTGGAAAGAGGTGGACTAGAAGGACAGAGCCCCGGGCCCTCCAGCACGTCCTATGCAAAAGGAACAAGAAAATACCAGCAAAGAGAAGTGGGGTTTGCAGCATTCAGCCACAACATTGCAAAGTAGCATGCAGGGGTGGGTTTGCAACCTCATCATACCTCATCAGCTGGCGTGGTCGGCGTGCATGTCCTTCAACAGTGTTTGAACTTCCAACCTTTAACTGACAGGTGCAGATTTTGTGTACTCTCCCCATCCCTTCGGCAGGAAGGATGGCTGTTCTCCCATCTGGATAGCCTGAAACCCAAGCACAGCAGCCACAAGGGTAACTTAGTGGACATAGCTCGGCCATACGCAGCAAGCCAGGGCCAGTAGGCGCACTTCTACCATCTATGCCTGCAGTGGGGCATGGGGCCAGAGCCAGCCTTCCCTCTGCCTTCAGATGCTCTCCAGTGGGAAGGGGGCCTCGAGCACCCTTCCTGGAAGCCTCGTCCGTGTAGTCGTGCACCCACATCCCCTTGTGGTGAAGATTTGTTTTGTCTTCTGTTAACTTTTTCTGTTGCGGCGAAGTGCTAAAAGGCCCCAGCACCCAAGAGGGTCTAGACATGCTTCTCCAACCCATGCACAGTGGCTGCTGCCAGGGTGTGTGGCTCCACCTGGGCTCAGGACCCAGGTGCCAAGTGACTGCCTCAGGGGAGCCACTGTGAAGCTTCTGAGGAAGCATGCTTCTTGGGGCCTAAGGCATCACACCCATTGCAGTCATGGTTATGGGTGTCACAGAGACTTCTCCATGGTCCTGGGGTCACCCTGGCCCACCTTGGCCCTGTCATTGACCTTGGCTCAGCAGCCTGTGCTCTGCATGACGGGCCCTGAGAGTGACACTGTTCTGAGGCTACAAGTGGGCTTCTAGGTCTGACGCAGGTTGCATGGAGCCATAAGAGCTTGGGGAGCATTGGTTGGCTGGCCCCCTGGTGGTGGCACAGAGAGGATCCATGGCAGCCGGTCCGTGTCCAGGATAGCACTATGTCCCCATAGATGGGTGCCACTGCCACCAAGCCAGTGGAATAAGCAGGCTGCCGTGGTGAGGGGACAATACCCCAGTGCCGAGCCTGTGTGGCACTTCTACAGGCATTCTGGGGCAGACGGATAATCACCGCAGAGTCCTCGTCACCAGACTCAGTCCCATCTTCTCAAGGTTTTTTCCCACCAGGTCACTGGCTCCTTGCCCAGGTGGCGCCATCTTTCACTGTTTCTGAGCCCAGACACTTGGGCTTGGAGTTTTGAGCCCTGGGCTCAGGCACCCCTGATTAGGGTGTGTCACTGTACCCTTGCTGCACTGTATGTGATCCTCCATGATCCTGGTCCAGGACTCTCCTGAGCCAGACTTCCTGAACAACTAGCCCAGGTGTAGACTGAGGACAAGGAGGACAGGCGGTGGCTGCCAGGCCTCATCCTCTGCATGTGGCCATCCCTATGGGTGGCTCGAGGCTGTGGTCACTGCCTGCCCCATCGTCAGGCTTGGCTGTGAAGGCCCAGTGGAAAGCCTGGTGCTGTTTCTGGGGTCATTTTCTATAGGAGACATCCTGGCTTTACCCGCAAACTGTAAACATTTGTGTCATACTTCCCTTGGAGAGCCTGACCAGGGTCCACAGAGCGTCCCTGCTTGGTTCACAGTGGAGAGGAGTTCAAGCTTGTCGTTTTGATTATTACGCTATATTAGGCAAGACTATATTTTGGTTTTATATAAAGGAAGGAACTGGTCAAGATTATTTTTTTTTATCTTGTTTCCAGCTGATGTAATACAAGGCCCTTAGGTAGCCTTTGCATTCAGTTGAAATGATAAAGAGATACATAAATAAAAATAAACATATAAATTGAAATTAATGTGTAGCTTGTTAGACCACATAGGCCAGTCCAGGGCTGTGGAAATGTCTTAGCCATCATAGTGCCTCAGGGCCTGATGTGAAGTCACCGTTGAATAAATGATTGTGCAGTTATAGACTACAATGCGGGGTGTGGCCTTGCTGCTGCCAGGGTCTGGTCCTGAATGCAGAATCTTTTTTTGTGAAAAAGGTTTTTGTGGAAGGGTCCACCGTTGAAGCAGTAGTAGTTGGCGCTGAGAGGGTGACGGAGGGCAGCTGAAGCAGGCTGTTTGGGGCCTCTTGGACTTTGTTGCTGAGCCAGCGCAGGTTTGGTGAATTCTCACCGCCATTGCTGACAACTCACCAGTGTCGTTCAGAATTGAATTTTATACATCTTCATGATATCCAGCGCAAGGGATATTCAGCTCTCATATCTTAGCAAAAATCTTAAGTGGCCACTGGGTGTATTATTTTAATATATGTTTTTCTTCTTTTTTTTTAACCTGTCTGGATATCAGTTTTTATCCTTCACTATAAACTTTTTGTTGTTATTTTGCTTATACTTCCTGAAGTTGGGATTTTAGAATCAAGTCACCTTTGAAAGATGCAGCATAATAAAGACTGGATTGATACTTGTTTTGAATATGTAAATGCAGGCGTGCACAATGAAAAATTTTCCAAACGGGAAAAAAGTAATAGTCTTTTACTTTTCACTCCTCCAGGAAAAACTCCTTTGGCTACCGGAAGAAAAGGGAGGAGAAGTTCACAGTGAGTACATAACACATGTCCTTTCTATGAGACATTCAAATCTAATTTGTACTAAACAAACATGAGATTTAATTAAATGGATTAAGATTAAGACACAAGGAGAAGCATTTCAAAAGACTTTTAGTGTGAAATTTGTTAAGTGTTAACTACATGTTTGATAGCCTAAGGAGGAAGCGATTTTGGGCGTTTTAGGATCACTGACGTGTGCTGTGGAGCTAAGTGTGGCGAAGTGCATCCTCTCGCACAAAATGCAGCCTTCATGCAGGTGTCCAGAGAGTTCTTCTGTGTCAGGAACCGCTTTGTGGAATTTGGAGTAACGGGCCATTAGTTTCAACAAGCAGAATAAGTTGCTCCTGTGTAGGGATTTGTTGGTCTATATTTTTCATTCAAAACACTTTAACATGTACCCACTGTGTACAAAGCATGATCGCTTTCTGCTATAACTTACAGACAAGACAGACCCACAGATGAGTAGTGAGTTCATGAGTGGTGAGGACATGACATGGCTGTTTTTGCTTGGGTGTGGAGGCTGGTGGAGGATTCCAGTGGTGGGAGAGCATTGTGTGTAATGTCAGCAGGACATGTGAATACATTGAAGGGATGCACTCTGGACTTGCAAGTGTAGAATTCCACACTAGGAGAGCTGGAAAAGGCCAGGAGAAATTCCTGGTCTTGTCCTGAGCCATCATGTATGTGCTTTCTCTCGCAAAAGGTATGTTCTCTCTGTTTAGAACTCAGAAATTCTACCTTTTGTAAGGTCGGCTTAGTCTAGTTTTTGATCAGTCCCTTGGTAAGACAGTTTCTGTCAGTTTATTCCAGTTGGAATTAATGAATTCCTGTAACTTGGGACGAACAGGGTGAGCCTCTGCATATCTATTAGGAAATGGGTGGGTGCTGTTTGGCCTGCCGTGAAGTTTCCCACTGCTGTTTCTCTTCCGTTTTGTTTTGTTTTTCTGGCTTATGTGTTTATAGCTGTGACCTGCTCAGAAGCTCTTGTGTATGACTCTGTTATATTTATTACAGGGAGCATAACCACTGTTGTATGTGCATACTCTGATACTCTTGAAGGCATACACGTGCTGACACACATGTGTGCCTAGGACCCAGCCAGCCCCATAGGACCACCAGCAGCACTCATTTCTCACCCAGAAGCGGCAGGGCCTGCAGACATCCAGCCCTTCCTTGAGAGCCAGCTCATCTGTAGGCCCTGCCACTGTGACTGCAGCATCTGGAGCTGCTGCCTGCCTCTTGTGCTCCTAGAAGTGTCATTGTCTAGTGCATGTTTGTGAAGGCTGTCTCTAGAAATGCTTGCCTTCTGGAAAACTCAGCTCACCTCAGAAACATGCAAGTGTTCAAAATCAAGCCTTTTAAAGGTTCTTTGAGATCATAGATCTCACTTTGCAGAATTATTTTGAGTATTATGTTTATTATACTAGATTATGGAGCGCATACAACACCAGGTGGCTATTAAGTACAAGCTGAGTTCTGAGGCACATAACTGGGAAAAATTAAGCTAAAATTAGGCATCTACGCAACAGAAAAGGAGAGAATCAGGCCGGAATATCCAAAATAGACAGGGGAATTTTGTCAATTTGGAGTCATTTTTATCCTTTAACCTGCTCACACATGAGTTCTGACATATTTTCTCTAGGATCATGTATGTAGGGAATCATCTTTCCGCTGGTATAAGTTTGGGGAATGTCAACCCTTTCAAGTTAGGCAGACCCTGTGAGAACTTTGCCTCCTGGGCAAGTATCTCACCATTGCAACTGCAAAATACTTGTATTTTCCCTAAATAGAGACTCAGTTCCCCTGTCTGTGTCTTATATCCTTCAACCAAGAAACTGGGTTCTTAAAAAATGGCTTCTAGCTTGGTAAGCAAGTTGACAGTTTTCCAATAAAAGTATATGACTGTCTTTCTCTTGAGATCTTGAGCTTATAAATTAAACTTCACATATTACTATACTAAGTATACTTTCTTGGAGTCAAGCAATCTGATAAGAATTTTTATCAAATACTGTATTTTCACAATAGTTATTTAAAAATATATAGCCAGGCGTGGTAGTGCGTGCCAGTAATTCCGGCTACTTGGAAGGCTGAGGCGGAAGGATCGCCGGAGTCCAGCAGGTCGAGGCTGCGGTGGCCGGGAGCGGCCACTGCACTCCAGCCTGGGCGACAGAGTGATACTCCAACTCAAAAGATAAGAAATAAATAAAAATGAAAATTATAAAGTGTTCCATTAAGTTAAATTTTAGATAACTGAAGTTCCCTCTTTTTTTGTTAACTATTTTTTAATGGACATCTATGTGACATTTCTTACATAGATTGTAGTTGAGAGTGTGTCATTTTTTATTCTTCTTTCGTGATTTCCTTTATAACTTAGATGAAAAACTAAGCAGTCATAACATAGCACATGTCTGCAAATGGGCATGGTTAGTGTCTGCATTCCGGCTGTTCTTATCTCTGTCAAGTGGGGTCGCTTCCTAGCACTCCCTTGTTGTTAGATGTCACCCTGCTGTTCTCCGGTGCACACGCATGCTGTGCCCCACCCCAGCGGTGGCCAGCTGGTTGCACTCTGGAAACCAGAGGACCCCAAAAGCCATAGAGGCTCTGTGGACAGTGTAGTAACCTTTTTACGTGCTTTGTGATGTGCTGCTTGGCCAGCAGTAGTCTCAAGTTTTCCCTTTCACAGGATGGCTGAAGTTGTCTAATGCATGACCTTTGGTTGGACGAGGAAGCATCTGTATGATCTGGCATTGTCTGTCTGCAGACTTTCCACACATGTGTGGAAACAAGAGGCTCCTGTCTTCTCTGTCCACATCGTGTGACTGTGGGTGTCTTTCTGTTGCAGAGCAGCCAGACTCAGTCTCCAACACCACCAAAGCCTCCATCGCCAAGCTTCGAACTGGGGCTGTCCAACTTTCCCCCGCTACCAGGAGCTGCAGGCAATCTGAAGACAGAGGACTTGTTTGAAAATAGGCTGTCTAGCTTGATAATAGGATCATCAAAAGAAAGGGTAAGGTGTATATAGTGTGTCTGCTGCTGACATCTCTAAGCACTGGCTTTGTGTCAGGCACTTTGCTGAGCTCTTGACACATTAGTTTTTGACACTCAGAAGAAGGTTAGAGGTTAAGTGGTTTGCAGGGAGGCTCCCAGATCTAGAGTGATAAAGCCAGCATTGAACCCAGGTCCAGGCCCTCTCGTGACCTTGCTGTCTGCTGAGGGCAGAGGTAGAAACCTGCACCATGATGTGTGGACGAACCCTTTCTCTCACCCAGAAACCAAGATTGCGTGTTCCGTGTGTTGTCATTCAGACCTGTCTCTATTTTACGAGACAGCTGAATGAAACAGAAAAGTGAATTATACTGAAAGTAATAAAATGCTTAGGGAGCTCCATGAGTCAAGTAGCAAGAAGCCTAGAATAACCTTATTCATACTGGTGGCTTTGGGTGAAGTCTGTAGGCTGCCCACGAGGGGCTCTCGCCCCGTTGCAGTGATTATCATCCCAGGAGTAGCCTGAGCTGCAGAAGGCCCCAGTGTCATCCCAGTACTACTGGCTTCTAATGTGCTGAGCGCCTTGGGGGCAGGATTTGTCTTGTCCTAGGATGAATGCACCAAGGCTCTAGAAGGCACAGAGAGTCCGTTTCTTGCCCAGCTATTGACCATGTGTGCCGAGCACTCGTGGTGGCCACATTCCATGGGCCGTGGCCCCCACCTGTGCCCATTCTTCAGAACCACATGGCCCGTGTAACACCCTTATTGCTGCCCCAGGTCTGAGAATGCAGCATGTCCCTGGCCCCGGGTCTTTGGGGAAGGTACCGTAGTGGATGTTACTAGAGCACGGTAGATGAATTTTGATGGGGGATCTTGGGACTCAAGCCAGACCCCTTTCCTGGTGGTAGATGGTCCTTCTTCCTGTTTCTAACCTTGGAGGTCAACTCCATCAGTCTGCATTGATGTGACATCGCATGTTAAATCTGGCACATTTTACAGATGGTTGTCAGTCTCAAATTTCCTGAGCTCTTGAGTTATTTCTGCCTTGCAGCATGGTGCTAGAGTATTGATGCTCTGCGGAGGTCATGAGTCCTAGTTGCCAAACTTGACCCTCCCCTGGGGGCTGGGTGGGAACAGGTGGCCCCACCCCTGCCGCAGAGATGGCAGCTGCTGCCCACACACGGTGTGGTGCAATTCTGTGTAAGAGTCCTCCTGAAGAAAAACTTGCTGTTTTAGGAAGACTGAGTCCACAGCCATCGCTGCTGCTCATGGGGCTTCCTGTTGCTGCCGTGGTGCTCGGGCTTCAGAGCTTCTGGGCCTGAGGAAATGCTGCAGCTCAGACCGTGTGGGGCTTGTGATGGACACCCCTGACTCTTCCCGAAGTGCAGTCGTGTCTACATTTATGTTGCGTCAGGACTGCCCTGTACTGGGTTGAGATGAGCTTTCGCACAAAGGAGGCTTTTCCGTCCCGCATCCCTCCAAGCTCGACTCCTGCTGCCTGAGCACAGGAGTCCCCCAAGGTCCTGGTCCTCTGGCTGGAGGGGCCCTCGTTTGCCTCAGGGCGAAAGTGTGAAAACGTGCCCACACTTGGCCTCCTGAAGCTCCGGGGCTGTTTCACTGCTGTATTTCACACCTCCACTTTTTTTTATCAGCTTTGAAAAGTAAAGCATTTTACCATTTATTTATTTGCTCTGCTGTCTTTTTGAAGTTACGTGGCAAGTGTGTGATTACAGCCAACATAAATAGGATGGAACACGTGGGAAACACCTGCTGCTCATGGGCTCACTGCTGGAGTGAAGACAGTTGGCTTCACTCAGTTCTTAGCTTCCTGGCCTTGGACAGTTCACTCGCGTGTTCTGAGCCTCCGTTTCCTCACCTATTGGGCTGGGAATCTCAACATACCTGCTTCCAAGGGTTGCTTGTGAATTCAGGGGAGTACAGCAATGAGCACCAGCCACAGGTGTATACAGGTGAGGCGGTGTCGCCCTTCTTTCAGCTGTGCGAACGAGTCCCGTCGAGCCATGTCAGGATGACACGCCAAGCAGATGCTGGAGGGCTGGCTGTGTGCCAGGCTGTGCTCGGCCCTGAAGCACCGAGGGAGTGCGGTGGGGTTGAGGCCTGCGGAGTGGAGTCGTGGCAGCTCAGGTGCCGAAGGGGCAGGGCGTCGGAAGGACTCGGCATTTGCCAGGAGGGAGGAGTAGGTGCTCTCGGGACAGAGGACAGCTTGAGGTCTCAGGGACGTTTTTGCCGGAGAAGAGTGTCTTCTCCTGTCCCCCTGCTTTCCCAAGACTGTTCCCTCTGGGCAGGTGGATACCCGGCTGCCAGCTCCACTCTGTCCTGGCAGAGACGGGACGAATGCTTCTTTGCCCCGTTGTAACTGTTCCGTGGATGATTTCCAGAGCCTCAACGCAGATGCCAGTACGAACACTATTCCTGTGGTGGTCCCCAGAGAGCCCTCGGTGCCGGCTTCCTGCGCTGTATCAGCAACGTATGAGCTGCCCCCCTCCCCAGCCCACTCGCCTGAGTGAGTACTGATGTTCTGCCGGTGCTTTGGTGCTGACTGGCTTGAGTGGCCTATGCTGGTCCATGAACTCACATATTGGTGGCATTTTTACAGGGATTCCAAGGTGGTGGAGAAGCACAGGGAAGCGCACAGCGTGGATAGACTCCCTCCTGCCCTCACTACAACCGCGTGCAAATCGGTGCAGGTGAATGGAGCTGCCACGGTGCGTACTTCTGCCATGCATTTTTTAATCACATCTAATTTGGTGGGTTTTTATTTGTGTCTGTGTGTGTTGTGGTTTCAGTGCAGAAGTCCCTTGATGTTTTTTAGTAGTTTCCCACTAACCACTCTGGATAGTTCTCAGTGCCACCGCCAGAGTCGTTTCAGCATCGGCGGATGGAGGCTTCTTGAGTAACATGGCCCCAGCTCCTGCTCCTTCACAGAATTTATGCTCCATCCAGCACTTCCTGTTCATGTGTGTCATGTGTCTGATAAAGAGAGAGAAGAGCAAGCTGATAGCCCCCACCGGCCTCCAACCCCGATGTGCCTAGCGGGTCTAAATCCCAGTGACTTCCTTTCTGGTGGTCTCCTTCTTTGGTGTCCTGGCCTCGTTTACTCTGAGTGGTATCATCCTCAGTTTGATCTCGGTTGAGCTTTTTTCCTTGATTTGGGAGGTTAAGTCCTTACTTCCCCGGGGTTGAGTTTTAAAAAGGATTTTTTAATAGGCTAAACTTAACTAACAGTATTTTAGAATTTTTCTTTTTTTTTCTTTTTGGAGTTGGAGTCTTAGTCTGTCGCCCAGGCTGGAGTACAGTGCATGATCATGGCTCACCAAAGCCTCGACCTCCTGGGCTCAGGCGGTCCTCTCACCCCTGGAGGAGCTATACAGGTGCACACCACCATGCCGTAGAGGTGGGTCTTGCTATGTTGCCCAGGCTGGTCTCAAACTCCTGAGCTCAAGCAATCCTCCTGCCTTGGCTTTCTGCAGTACTGGGATTACAAACATGAGCCACCATGCCCAACCTTCAGTTTTCTCTTCTGTTAACAGCCTTTATGCTTCCATTTACTTGAAAACCCCTACTGCACTTTCTTTGGAATTCTTTTGCTGTTCTTAAATGCACATTTCTAGTCCTCTGTAGTTTGAATTGTGTAAAACACTTTTACACACTGTTTTTGAAATTGGCCTGTGAGGGCTGTGTTGCATGTGATGGTGCAGTGCCCCTTGACACAGGAAAGGCCCCTCTGATGTCTCAGGGGGTGCGGTGAGAGTGGGCGGTATTCTCTGGCTTCTCCGAGGCATCTATACTGCCCAGGAGCTCTATACTGCCCAGGAGCCCGTGAGGCTGGAGGCTGCAGGCTGCATAGCATTCAGTCAGCACTTGTCATTGCCGCATGCTTTCTCATTTTATTTATTTTATTCATTTTAAAAAAGATATTACTAGAGTATCTTGGGGAAAAAAGTTGCCCTGCAGGGGAAATTAAATCATTGCATTTTATGAGCTTTCTAAAAGTTATAAACAACTGGTGAAAATAGAAACTTAGCTGCCATTGAAAACTTCCATATTTTTCTCTGAAGTAAGTTAAATTTCCCGTGATTGTCCCTGGAGATGTCGTTTCATGCAGGTAACCCAGCATTTGTCTGTTTCCAGGAATTGCGAAAGCCCAGCTACGCAGAAATATGCCAGAGAACGAGTAAAGAGCCTCCTTCTTCCCCTTTGCAACCCTCAAAAGAACAAAAGCCAAACACTGTCAGTTGTGGGAAGGAGGAAAAGAAGCTGGCAGAGCCCGTGGAGAGATACCGGGAGCCCCCAGCCCTCAAGGCCGTGCCTGGAGCCCCCAGAGACCAGAGGCGGCAGGCGGGGGGCCGGCCCTCCCCTTCGGCCACGGGGAAGCGTCTCAGCCGGGAGCAGAGCACGCCCCCCAAGTCTCCTCAGTGAAAACTGTATGTCTGGGAGGGGTCGCAAAGAGCTGTATTAACCACAAACAAAACACTGTTCCCACTCAGTGCGAGGCCGAGTCGCTGGTTAGGAGCTTGCAGTGTCTGAGGCCCTAGGATCCTGCAAGTTAGTTCTCTTCTGTGAGTCAGGTTCTCCCCCTCTTGAAAAAAGTCTATTTTTCAGGATTTGATTAATACAAACCTTATTTTAGGTTGGTGCTTAACTGGAGGTAATACATAAGTCTGATTTTTTTTTTTCCAGGATAGAAAATGCATTTATCCTAACAAATTGGTGTTTTTTATTAAGCCTCCTTGTGGCTCTGAATGCAAGCTATGTATAGTGAGTTTTTCTAAATTAAGGAACTATGCTACTTCATTTTTTAGTAACGGGTCTGCAAGAGCATATCTCTAGAATGTACCAGCAGATGGATGAGGGCTGATGGGCCTGGCAGAGACAGGCATGGCCTCCATAGAAAGGGCTGGCGGTGTCAGGGCGCTGGAGCCGGCCTGGGAGTCATGCTTTTATCTCACCGTCAACAGGGGGTGCTGGCATTTAGACAAGCAGAGAGAGTCCTTTTTTGATCTAGTGAGCGGACAGAACCTGCTGAGAACGCCCTAGAGAGACCTGAACGCTTTGGGTTTATGTACTGCAAGCAAGCAACCAGCTTCTCACCCCAGTTTCAAGCGGCTATTATGTAATATAAATTTAAAGCACATTGTGAATAGAACCGAAATGAAAATACAAACTGTGGCCCACTGACACGTTACCAGAAGTTGCCCCATGATGTTGTTTTGGTCCCTGTGAGCTGATGGCCGCGCCGGCTCCCAGGCGACGCCTGCTCCATACACATTTCTGTCCATGTCCCCAGCACTCTGGAGAGTCCACATCTCAGTCAGCCCCCTGTGGATGTCTTCCTGGACCTCTGCATCGGCACATGGATTTAAAGTGACGTAATCGTGAGAGAATGGTGTTTGTGGTTTGTCCCCCTCGTTGGCTGGTGGAGGACGAAACTTCTGCTCTTTTACCTCCAAGACGAGGGTCGCATTGATTCACTTCTAGAAGTGCTGCACTTCTGAAGAACAAGGATGCACTAAAGTTAGCAGTTTATAATAAAGTTAAATATAAATTATTTTGTTTTAAAATGCCTAAAATTTTTCTTTAAGTATTCTAAGCAGCAAACATTAAAATAAGCATATTTCCTGCTAAATGTAACCATACTGTTTATTCCACAAAATGTTATTTAACAAGAGTGAGGGTTTTTTTTAAGAAAAAATTATTTCCATCCAATATTTAAAGACTTGAATTTTATTTAAACTTGAAAATGACTTTGCCTTAACTTTTGTATAAGACAGCTTAGAGTTCATGGAGCCCAGCCCTGGGTTGGCGTGAGTGGGCCAGTTACTCAGCTAACGTGTGGAGCTCTAGTCGCTAGTTTCACTGAGTAAGCATACTGTAGTGTGAGACCTAGCAGTGGTTTTTGTAACAGACCTTAAAGATCTCCAACAGTTGATCTTTTTTCAGATTGTTGAAAAATCCTGTAAATGCAAATAGTTGATACTGTATTAAATACGTGCACTTGGGAGTGTGCTTTGCTTGTACAGTTGTAAATAATCAGAACATATTAAAAAGGTACCCTACAGAGAAAATTCTGATAAAAATTATTGATATATTATAAATGTTGCTGTTGAGCTGGATGTAGATAAACTAAATGTTGTGATTTGAGTATTATTTTAATTTGTTGAGATTTTTTTCTTTTTCTCTTATGTTGGTGTGTTGGACTGATTCTGCCTCTTTGCTACAAAAGGGAAATGGAAAGTCTTATTAAAAGCCTTCAGATGTATTCATATTCTTTAAAAGTATGTAAATGCATACAGGTCACATCTAATGTGAAAGTTTTAAAGTATAATACAGAAAGCAAAAACTGGCAGGATCTTAGGTAAAGTAAGACATAATCTACTAATTAAAATCATCTACAGCTAAGCATGATTTACCCTGCCAGAGGAGAACTTGCCGAGGTGTCTGCCATTTCCTCCAGAGCAGTTGCCATTATTTAAATGGGAACACCCACCATGCTAATGGTTTTCAAATGCCTGTTAAAGGAACATGGGAATTTATTTCTTTTAGTTATCAGACCACTGACCAAAAGAGCCAGAAACGATGGACCCTGAAGCCCGAACTGACAGCTGTCATGAAGGCTGGGAGGCGACTTAACCTCGGCCCTTGGTGGCACATCTTTGCTTGGGGGAGGGCCAGGGTGCCGACAGCCATCCAACCCCAAATCACAGCGCCCCACCACCAGCCAGTCTTCGGTTTTCAATCATGAGAAATCCCTTCTCCGAGGTGTGAGCTTGGCGTGTCTTTGTGGCTGGAGCTGGCTGCGGTCGCTTGTGCGGTCGGCTGTAGTGCGAAGCTCACCAGCGCTGGAGCACAGGCTCGGGCAGGGCCAGTCTTACTCGCACTGCTTGGAAGTTCTGCTACTGCCTAGCTGGTCACGGGCTGTTGCATAAGGAGCCAAAACCCTGCTTGGATGGGATTTTTAGAGCATTCTTTTTAATTAAGCAAACTAGCACCCTATCCATCCCCTCTCTGATGTGACTGCAGTTTCCCACTCACGGCGGGAGTTTCTGCAGTGTGAGTTGTGACAAGCACAGGCAGCTGTGTGCTGTGTCACTATAGCAGCGAGAGTGGCTTTTGGACCTCTTTTTAAAACGCGAACTCCTTTCCCCCAGTAGTATCTCAGGTTATGGAATCAGAGATACAGCAACGGCAAATGGCATTTTAACTTGTAAAATCGTGTGATGAGGCTTATCATTTGGAAACAGAGGAATAAAACCTGGCCCCGGCTCCCCAGACATGGATTTCAAGTGGAGTAGTTACTCTCCGAGAGTTGGTGTCACGATGTTCCTGTCAGTCCCTCTTGTCCTTGCATCACTGCTTGTCACTAGCAGGTGGCAAAACACTTTATGTTGCTGTACTAGTCAGGATTTCTGCAGTTTATGTGTATAAACTGGTGCAGTGTGTCCAGGCGGCAGGTGATGATGGTGCATGCCCGTCTGTGTGTCCCTCTGGTGGGCTGCAGTTGTGCTGGGTGCCCCGAGGCCCGCCAGTGCAGCCGACAATCGAGGCTAGGGCACCGGCCACTGCCCGCTCCCAGGTGGGAGTGTCGTGCGGACGCTCTTGAGGGTTTTGTTTTTCTTCTGCTTCTTTTCATTAAGACTGGAATCAAGCTTACATGTAAACTATTGGTAATTTAAGTTTCCTTTTGTGTCATTCAGTGTAAAACTGTCTAATTTGGAAAAAAAATGTAGGTTATGAAAAATAAAGATTTAGGCACTGTTCTGTTTTTCTTTTGATTTTTTTTAAATTAAAATTTTCTTTAGGAATGCATCTTTTTAAAAAAAACAATTCTTGTCTATTCCCATCAGTGTACGTGAGAAAGAATCTCGGGCCTCAACGTGTGCTATGCAGCCTCTCCGCGTGGGAGCTGGCCGCAGCGGGAGGGCTTCCCAGGGGCTGGGGGTTCAGGGTGAGCGTTAACATCACGCAGTCGCCAGGGGACAGTCGTTAAGTCCAGATGTACTGCAGAAACACATTCCCCTGTGTCAGGACTTTTTACTTCTCATATTAAAACGGCCATGTTTCTCCTGAGGTGTCTCCTAACATTACTTGGCGTTGATGTTGGTTCTTCGTGGTGTTTAGATCACGAGGGTATCACAAAGCAAGCAGTGGACTTACCCGCAAGTAATGGACAAATGGTCTGACTGAGACGTTAGTGGACTGATTTGCCTCCTCTGTGAGTTGCCATTTTGTAGCTTTTCCCCATTTTTTACTGATTACTCTTTTCTTATGGAACTGATACTCCTTATGTGTTCTGGCTATTAATCTTTTGATATAGGTATTACGAATATGTTCTCTCAATCTACTTGTTCTCTTCACTTTATTTAGAGTATCTTTCATAGCGTTCAGTTACTATGTGGTCAGATGTATCAGTCTTCTCCTTTGTGATTTGAGGGTCTTGGGCTTGCTTAAGGAGGCTTTCCTTACTCCAGAGTCATACAGACAACGTCGTGTGTGTGTGAGTGTGTGTGTGTGTGTGTGTGTGTGTGTGTGTGTGCACGTTCTGAGGCAGGAACCCAGTTTTACTTTTTGCTGACTCCCCCACGTGCCTGGATTCCTATGTGGACTCTCTACTGTCTCCTGTGTCTGTGTCTGCTGACACATATACAGCAGTCCATTCGCCCGTCATTCTGCATTGCTGAGAGTTTCCTTCCTGGAACGGGTCATGTTGCAATTAACATGCTCTTGGGATAGGATCGGATCCTCTCTTCTGTCCTGAGCTGCCGTGGCAGCAGGGCAGCTGCCTGGCTGTTATGTCTCAGCTCAGTGCCATGCTTGTTGAGATGCACTCTCTGTGGCAGCAGTGGCCTCGGACGTTGGGGAAGTAACAGGGCAAGGTATCTGAGTGGAGGTGTGAGAAGTGAGTCCCAGGGGAAGGAGGGTCAGGGCCACCCAAGAGGGTTGGACTCAGTGGGGAAAGGCCACCGTGGCAGAGGAAGCATGACCGCCAGGCCTCGGGCCAGCGAGGGCACACTGCGGAAAGGAGGATCAGCACCACCCAAGGTGAGACTCAGGAGAGGCCACCATGGTAGAGGAAGAATGACCGCCAGGCCCCGGGGCAATGCGGAGGCACCCAGGGAAGGGGGGTCAGCGCTACCCACAGAGGGTTGAACTCAGGGAGGAGAGGCCACTGTGGTAATGAGGAAGAGTGACGGCAGGCCTCGGGCCAATGAGGACATGCCCAGGGAATGAGGGTCAGCACCACCCAAGACAGACTCAGGAAAAATCACCATGGTAGAGGAAGAGCGACCACCAGGCCCCGGAGACCAAGCCCAGAAGCTCGAGATGCAGCCCAGAAGGCAGAGCTCCCCTCTGTGTAGGGGCAAGGCCCCGGTTGTAGTGTCATCCGAGGTGGGTCTTGCCTTGGCCCTTGTAGCCACCTGGCATAGCTAAAGCTTGGTACCTGTTTACGGAATGGGTGCACACCTGCGTGGGAACGTCTGTGATGTGAAATGGGAGGGGATGCAGGGTATGTGCCAGTGTACAGGGTGCCTGGACGGCTCGTCGGCAGCCGGTGGTGTTTCCTGGCCTGTCCCACTGTCCACAGGAGGAGTGTTTAAGCGTGGCTGCCTCCACCCCAGGCCTAGATGTCTGTCGAGGCTGCCAAGCATTGCTGTGACTGGACAAGTTCAGAACAGTCTGAGGGAGAATTCTTGGTCTTCAGCTTGACTTGGCTGACCCGAGAGCTCGTCCATATTCTGAGGAAGTCGGGTGTGAAATATGATGAAATCCAGAGCACAAGCCAGAGAAGGAGGCAGGGATTTTGTGGAGGCCTAAGGCTGGGGCAGCTGCTCGTGGGATGCTTCTCTTCTGTTCCACACATGTCCTTGAAATAAACTCTTTTTTTATGACCTGGAATCGATCTTTGTTTCTTTGTTTGCTATGGCCAGAAGAACTTAGACATCAATGAAACAACAGTGAAAAACATGCACTATAAGACAGGAACTGGGGACTGACCGTGAGGCTCTCCATGTCCTTGGATGGGTCACTGTCCCCGGGTGTTCAGGGACAGGCAGCCAGTCGTGCTGTCACCGTCTCTCGGACCCAGACCCCGGGCCGGACAGCCCAGGCAGCACCCTGGGGCAAAGGACTGGACTGCAGTGCCATGGAGGAGGAAGGCGGCTTCCAAGCAGGACGCCGCCAGAATTGCAAGGGGGTCTCACAGCCTGGTGGCCCATACACCACGGGTGGAGATGCCTGGGGACCGAGCCCCCGAGAAGCAGGGGCCCCGTTCGCAGCGTTTGCCCCTGCGGGGACTGGCCTGGATGCTCGCCCAGCACAACGCCAGAGGGCATTGCAGAGATGGCTTTGGGGCAGACAGCTGCAACGTCCCAGTCCTGCCCCAGGTCAGAGTGGCGCTGTAAGTCATGGGCCCTCCCTCTCCTCTTCTGCTTGCTCTGGGCCTGTTTTGCTTTCCTTGTCCTTTTTCTTGGCGAAGAATGGCTTATTGATGTAAGATATTACTTTCTAATGTGAGCGTTCAGTGCTATAAATTTCCCTCAGCTGCATCCCAGTTCTGTGTATTTTCAGTTTTCTTTGAGATTTCATCTGTGACCCAAGGATATTTTGGGTTGTGTTGTTTCCTTGCCAAGTGTTGGAGGTTTTCTTGTCTCTCTGTCAATGATCTCTAATGGGACCCTCTGAATGAACACTGGCTTCAGTTCTCTGTGTGGTTAGCGTGGTGAAGTGACAGCCTCTCGGTTCCGTATCCTTGTGTGAAGGTGGATGTGGAAACCCCCCGCTGTCATAATATTAGACTTGTCTGTCTCTGTGTTTTGCTGTTTCTCTTTCCAGCTCAGTTAGGTTTTGCTCTGTGTATTTCGAAGCACTGTTGCTTGGTACCTGCGAGTTTAGGACTGCTGTGTCTCGTTGGGTCATTCCATAGCCTTCCTCTGGGACCCTAGCGGTTGTCTTTGCTCTGACGTCTCACTTTATTTGGTGCCAGTAGAGCCACTCCTGGGTTTTCTTTTTCACCAACGTGTGTGGGATGCACCGTCTTCCATGCTCTCCCCTTCATTCTTCCTGGAGTTGCTGGCGGACAGACCGGAGCTGGGTGGTGTGTTGCTGTGTCTTGCTTTCTTCTGGAAACAGGTTCTTGCTCTGTCACCCAGGCTGGAGCGCTGTGGCGTGATCCTGGCTCACTGTAGCCTTGAACCCTTGGGCCCAAGCAATCCTCCCGAGTAGCTGGGACGACAGGTGCCACCATGCCCGGCTAATTTGTTGTTGTGTTTTGTAGAAACAAGGTCTCGCTATGTTGCCCGGGATGGTCTTGAACTCCTGGACTCAAGCAGTTCTTCCACCTCAGCCTCCCAAAGAGTTGGGATGACAGGCATGAGCCTCTGCCCCTGGCCAAGGGTGGTTTTAAATCCAGTCTGCCTTTTAGCTGGTGTGTGTAGACCATCTGCACCAGCCGTTTTGTTTGCTTCCCGCTAGCCTTCTCTGCTTCCTGTTTCTTGCCTTCCTGGGGGTGATTAGGAAGAAATAAAGGGCAGCTCTCTGCAGCAGTCAGCTTGCACTTGGCCAGCATGGCCATCCGAGTCCGTTTTCTGTTGCTTGTAGCAGGGCACCTGAGATTGGGTGCTTTGTGAAGAGGAGGGTATTTCCGGAACCCTGGAGGCTGAGGGTCCCTCCCAGTTGCAAGGGCCTTCCTGTGGCGCCTCAGCAGAGCCCACGGGGGCGGGTGTCACGTGGCAAGGGCAGAGCCTGTGAGCCGAGGTCTCGCGTCTCCTGGAAAGCCCCCAGCTCTGCTCGCACGGTCGCCCACCACCCATGAGTGGGCCGACCCGTTTGTCAGGGCCCAGCCCTCCGGGCCCAGTCCCTCTTCGGGCCCCAGCCCACACTGCACCCTGGGGACAGCTCCAGCTCCAGTTCTGGCGGCACACACGTTCAGCCAGCCCCTGTGGTGTCCTCGGCCCCTGGTGAACCTGGGCAAGTGATGTAATCTCTGAGCCCGGTTCTGTGTTCTGGCCGGCTGTGACCATGCCAGCCTCGCAGCTCCAGGGAGACATCTGGCTGTGTGGCGAGCCCCGTGCCTTCCCTCCCACCTGGACTGGCAGCATCCAGGCTCTTGGAGAAGTGTCTGGGTGGTTGGATCCCGGGCCTGGCGCTCCACGTTTGGTCTGTGAGGGGCGTGGGGTGCGGGCCAGTGAGGCGAAGGAGGCTTTCAGGGCCCCTGGGAGTGTGTGTCTTCCTCTCGTGGTGACTCCCTGAAAAGGCCCTCCCTCGACCCAGAACCACAACGGCCTCAGCAAACTCACATCAGTTTTAATCTCACCGCAGGATGCTGAGACTGTCTCCGCGTGAGGCACCCCAAGGCCTTGGTGAGTGCTGAGCAGGGTGGGGTGAGACCATAACGGCTGGCCTCACCCTGGCAGTGACAGCCTTCCTGCTGGTAGGGACTCTGCAGATCGCAGGTCTCCAGCAGCTGTGGGGGCACACTGGGCCCTGTGGGCCAGAGTCCCATGGGAGCTCAGAGTCTCGGTCCTGCAGGCAGGCTGCCCTCTCCTTGGGCCCTGGAGGAGCCAGGTCCTTGCACCAGAGTCACTGTAGCCAAGCAGAGTCCCTGCCGGGGCTCACACTTATGCAGGGACCACCACGTGGGCAGGCGAGCGGGCCTCCCTGGCTCATGGCTGGCACGCCTGCCCCCAGCGTGTGGAGCCTCCATGTCTGCACCCTCCCGTTGGGTGTCTCTTCAGGCCTTCGCTGAGTGCCTCATCCATGTTGGGGACCCCGGTCAGTGCCACAGTCTCAAAGCTCAGGGGCCTGTGGTCTGCCTGCAGTGGCCCGGGCTGGAGGTGGGCTCCTGTGCCCCAAGCACCATCTGAACAGGCCCCAGACACCCTCAGGCTGGATCTCAGCTCCCAATTCCATCTAACCCACTCCGTCCGTCCGCCCTCTCCTCTCCTGGGTCTTCCCTACCAGGTCTCGACCCAAGTCCTTCACGATGCTGTCATGCTGTCGTCTGTGAGACAGAACAAAGACCTAACAAGGCTGTTCCCCCATGCCGTGACACTGTGGCGGCTTCTGAGGCCCCGTGACTCTCAGCGACCTGGTGGCTGCTCCCCACTGGCTCGCAGGGTGTTGGGGTCGTCCTGCTGCCCGTCCCGTCGGAGCCCTGCCTGCTGTCCTTCTGCACACGCGTCATCATCTCACAGGCCGTCTGTGCTGCCTGCCAGCCCCACAGGGCACACCTCTCACTGGACA